>PYAF01004511.1:42546-59095 GCA_007407185.1 Glycine tomentella | reverse complement strand
AATAAATAAAAGATAATGTGTTTTAAAGAGTGTGTTAAAGAATGTATTTTTAACATTTTTCATCTTTTAATACTTAAAATTATCATTTTATCATAATTTTTTTTAAATTTGTCATTTAATTGTTATTTATTTTAAAGCTACACGTAATTAATTTTAAAAGTTTAAACAAAATTAAAATGTTTGTGTAAATAATTTAATGACTATACATTACTAATTTAAAAAGTTTTAAATTGAAATTAATTAAAAAATATTATTGATACAATTTAATTTTAAGAAAATTATCATAAAAATAAACAAACTTACTATATATAATAATTCCCAAAATAAACCCTTTTAAGATATGACTTTTAAGATTTAAATTTATTCCTTTGAATTTTTTTCATTGCATTTAATTTAATTCCCAAAATTTTAGAGATATCAAATTTTAATTATTTTCTTAGCTCTGATTTCTTTTGTAGTTAAATATGACCATATGATCATCCGAGTCAACAATTTTGAAGTGATTTCACAATTCTTGTAACTAATTAAAAAATAAAAAAAACAACATTAAATTAACTAATTAAATAATTAAAAAATAGAAAAAAGTAAAAAAAGTAATAAAGATAAAAAGTTGGAGTAAAAAATTTAAACGAATAACAAAAAAGAATGATAGAAAATGTATTCTCTTACTCTTATGTGACAATAATTAAAAAAAAAAATTATACAATAATTGATTATAGATATTGTAAATAAATTTGTATAAACAAATAAAAATACCAGATATTATAATGGATTTATGGAATAAAAATAAAACAGTGTTATCTAACGATTGTTGGCTATATAATATAGTTCCCTTGAATTATATATAGTATTAGTAGTTTATTTCTTTAAATTTTAGATTTTTTTGTGATTATTTTTTTGAAAATTATTGGTAAGTATTTGTGTAATATATTTTTTTTGTATTAATGCGATGACCTCGAGTAACTTTTTTTAAAAGGATTAGTATATAACTTTTTTTAAAAGGATTAGTTTATAACTTTTGATTAATACGTGTACACAATCTAATAAATCAATCTAATTTAATTAATTGAGTAGAGTATATGAGCTGTTATCAATTTTTTTATATTTATCTTTAATTTTATGGATAAAAATAATTCAATGTAAAAAATAATTAATAAGAAATTGATAATAATTTATCTAAAATTTGGTAATATGTTAATGACTTAAATAATAATTTAGTCTTTATAAAATTTCTTACTTTGAAATTTAGTTTTTTTATTTTTTATTTTAGTCCTTGTAAAAAATATATTTTAATTTCTATTTTCAAGTAACAATGACTATCAAGTAATGTGTATTTTTTTAACTATTTTTAAATTCTCATCTATTTAATACAGTTAATTACGTTAAATTAGTTTTTTTAAGAAGAATTACTTTAAATTAGTTGATGATATATATACAAAGAAATTACTAGTTTTGCAGGGATTATTACCAATAAAATATAGTGACTCTTCATTCCCTTCATTCCCCTAAGGTTTCTCACCTAAACCATGCTTCATTCCCCAAAGCTAAATCAGCTAAACCACACCGTCTCCGCCGCGTTTCTCTTTGTCTCGCTCTCGTTTCCGCCACCGTCTCCGCCACGAATGCCACCGTCTCCGCCGTGACGCGCATAGGTCTGTTCTCTCTCACTATATTATAGTGTGTTTTCTTTTGATGCATCTATTTGAATATTCCACATATGGATAATATGAATTTGGGGTTTAGCTGTTCATTACCTATGCCTGTGGTGAAATCGCGAAAATGATTGAGTGGCTACCGCTTCCAAAACCAAAAGGTGAAATCGAAAAAAAAAAATAGAAACCAAAACAAAATTCAGATCTTATTTTGAAAATTACGAAACAGTGAAGGTTTATAATTATAGCATTATTAATGCATAAAAATGAAAGTACCGTGTGAGGTGTTAGTAGTGGAAGAAGAAGACGATAGAAGGGATTGGGGTTTGGAAGGGTTAGAATTAGAATTGATGAGATCGGAAAGAGGATTTCGTTTTCGTTCCAAAGGAGAACCATTAGCATTCTTCATTTCAACCAAAACTAAATGAGTGACGGTGGTTTGTGGTGGTGCATTTCAGGCACTGGTCCCGACGATGGAAAATGAAGAAGAAGGAGGAGGGTAAATATGGGAAGAAAGGAAAATAGAAAAAAAGAAATCTTAACCGTACAAGGAGATCATAACGTACAATTTAAAATGAACTTAAAAAAAATAAACAAAGAATAAACTGCAAGTGTGATAAAAAAAAACAATTTAAAATGTTAAATATGATAAATGAAGTTGAATCAATACCCAAAAAAATTGGTAAAAGTTGAATTTTATATATTTTATTTTAGCTTTAAATTAATTAGCAAAATCTCACACAATATTTTTATTAATGTCTCGTTTGTTAAACCTTATTTTTTAATATAAGTAAAAAAAGTTATAGAAAAGAAAATGAGAGATAAAAAGGAAATTTTAAACTAATTCAACATTAATAAACTTATTTATATTCAAATAATATATAAAATAGAATTTATGTAATAAGATTTCAGAAAAATTAAACTAAATAATTTCATGATATATATATATATATATATATATATATATATATATATATATATATTGAAGGAGAATTCGATCGCTCTTACCATATAATTCTGACCAAGAGAGTAATAAAGGCCAAAAGTCTCCTAATTAAGAGTGCAACTCCAAATGTAGAATTTTTCATCATGTGATTCAAACATCCAAAAAGTAAAAGGATATATATACATACGAGATGCATGAATTAGTGGCGGAATTTGAGAAAAAAAATTCTATGGTTTTTTTAATGAATTTAAAGAAAATCATAATATTTTTCTCTCTCAAAATTATAACAATTTGTAGAAAAAATTCACAAAAAACAAAACACAAAATTCATAGAAAAATCTACATAAAAAATGTACAAAGAAAACTTTCAAATTCAAGTCATATTATACAAGTTTTCCAATACCACAACGAGGATATAAAATTCAAACAAACATGGGTTTAACAAATGCAAAAAATAGTTTTATATCATAAAAAAAATGATTTATTAATAAAATAGTTAATGTATAAAAGTGTTATCAAATTAGTCATAAGTAATAATGTTATCAAAATAAAAATTTAATACAATATTAATATAATTTTTTTATAATGATATGAATAATAAAGGAAATGATTAAAATTGCCCTTTTTATGTTTTTTTCATGATTAGCGCAAAAAGGCTTATTGAAATGAAATTTAATCATTTCTTAAAATAAAATTTGATTGAAAGAAATTAATGCTCAGTAAACTGAAATTAATTCCTTAGATGAGTTAGTATCAAGGTTTTGATAGTCTTTTGTCATGAAAGATTTATTTCGTGATTTAAGTTTTGATTTAATGAGTTGTTAAATTTATTTAGTAGAACTTTATTTGATTCAATTTTATTTGAGTGAATTACTTAACCTGGTGATTTTTTTTTAGTTTGATCTTTGAAATTAATTTAATTAGAATGTTGGTGTAGTTTATTAAAATTATGATTTTACTATTTTGAATATGTTATTCAATTTAGTGTAATAAGCAAAAAGGAAGTACTAAGTGTGACTATTATATTATGTATTGGATGTCAGTGATAGTACAAGGAGACTTTAAAGATAAATGAGATATGATAATTGTTTACTTCAAAACTAATTTTATTTGTTATACTTATTTTTATTTATACTTATTAAGTTATTTTTTTATTATATTATGTAGTATTTTACTGATCCAAGACCATTGAAATCGGAGAGGTTAAAGGCAATTCGGATTTGATGAGCAAAATTTTATCTTAGAGTTATAAATGAAACACTAGGTGATTAAGAAATTTTTAAAGAATTGTATAAATAGTTTAATTACAATCACTTATAGTGTATTGACATGATTGTTTTCTTTAACCATTGCAATTCATAGTAACTTTTTATCGTATTGTGAAACTATTTGCCTTTATTGGTCTGTTTTTAATTTGCAGGTTTGGGTAATATTAAAAAAATAAACTAAATTAAAAAACTATAAAAATGAACATCAGATTGTACTGAAAATCGATGTAGATTAATGAACATTAACATTGATTTTTCGTAAAACTGATGTTGATTCACAAAAAATAACATTGGTTTCTGCTAAAAAACAATGTCAATGTTCATTAATCAACATCGATTTTTAGTAAAAATTGATGTTGATTTACAAAAAACAACATCGGTTTTCAGCAAAAAAACTGATGTTGATCATAAAAAAATAACATCGGTTTTTAGCCAATGTTCATTAATCAACATCAGTTTTTAGCAAAAACTGATGTTGTTACATAATCCAACATCGATTTTTGGTAAAAACCGATGTTGTTTAATGCATATTGTACATTTTTTTTGTTTATTTCTTATTAGGCGACATCGATTTTTCAAGAAAAACTGATGTTGTATATCTTTGTTAACATCAGTTTTTTAAAACTTATGTTAACGATGGTACTTTTAACATCACTGGTTTCAACATCGGGTCAAAACTGATGTTGAAAGCCAAAAAAAAAAAAAAAAAAACTGATGTTAAAAGCCTATTTTTTAGTAGTGAATTAATAATAAGGGGAATGTTATGCATATGCAAGGTAATGCAGTACGATTTGTTTACTTTAAGACATTCTAAGACTTTCCTTATCAGTACCCACTCTTATAAGATTGCCACCATTTTCGCCTCTGGTTTTAGAAGATTATTGCTTCATTGTTGAATCATTAGTTTGATTTCAGACGTGAAAATGATAGAGAATTTAGTGGGGCATTTTTCTATGAAAACAAATTGTGATTTTAGATTTTGAATGTTTTGGGGAAATATTTTCTCAAAACACTGCAGCTAATAACATTAGGTGTTAGCTTTGGTGTACCATGACTTATTTTTAGTCTAGGAGCCTATCATTGGTTTTTTACTTACAAGCGGAGAGCCTGACGTTGATATTACTAGGCGGGGATCTTATCTCAGATATATTTTCAGGCAGGGAGCCTGACATTTATATTACTAAGCGGGGAGCCAAACTTAGAGAGATATTTAAAGGCATGGAGCTTATTATAGTTCTATTTGAGTAGTACCTCATTTAAACCATTATACTTCAATTTCATAAAATAAGTGTTGTGAATTTGATGAGATTTTTTACATTTAACAACCCCAAAATGAACTGCCTGCATAGAAAAGGGAATTTCTTTTAGAGGAAAAAGAAAAATTAGAAGACTAACCTGCTAAACATGGTACATATACACAGTAGATTAACAGTGCAAAGTTACATAAATATGGAAGATGACTTGTTATTCTGCTCTCTTTCTAATATTCATTACCATCACAAAATACTTTTTAATCGCAAGCATCCTAGACCCCAAACAAAAAGGCGGATAGAATGCTGTATAGAATATTCATCTGCTGGTAAACATTTCTTGCATGGATTTTGTTTAGCTATTAATTTTACCCGCTTTCATGCTCATAACTAGATATTTTGGTTTTGAATAATAATGAATCACAAGGAAATTATTCTTCTCACAAGAAACCAAGTCCTTACTTTCATTTGCAATCCATTTGTATTTATAGGATGTCAAATTACAGAATGAGAAAATAAAGTTGACACTAAACCAGGTAATATAGGTATCTACACCATTATTGAAAGGGGATATCCCACTCAGTATCTTTTTACTTTTCTGAAACACCTAATATTATATTTTTTATTATAAGTTAAAAGGGATGACAAATTGTCATTCCAAATTGATTGCGAAAGCCCACGCCGAAATTTACCCCTTCCATAACTTAAGTGCCAATCAAAATTACATTTGAAGACAACTTACATTCATCTTTTTATTTTTTTTTTTAATTTAAAAGGGGAAAAACTGCTTTGCATTGCAGGTTTCCCTTAAGTGAATTGGAAACCCATTTGGCCATGTATTGTAAATTGTAAAACAAAAACAGCCAGAGGGAAAAGAGAGATTTTCAGAAAATATATAAAAACAATGTGTGACATGGACTACTACTACTTGCCTTCCCTGTGCGACCTGTTTGTGTCCAACACCATGCACCAAAATGTTTGTGGTCATTACCAAAGGAGCGCATAACTGTCATAACCAGGGAAGTACCTATCAAAAGTATAAAAAAAAATATCAAATGAGCTCTATGCATTGCAAGTTGCTAATGAAATGGTTGAGTTTAGACCAAAGTAAGAAGTCCTAGTACTATTGTTACATAACCAGCATCTGAGGCTATTCCATTCACATTAGTATGCTCTAAAAAATCATATTTAGATTAAAAATCATGGGATTGGGAAGTTAGAGAATGTGAAGATTATTGCAAAATAGGCTATTTCTCAAAACTAGAATATTAAAAGTTTAATTATACATAGCTGCAAACCCTAGACGTACAAGTGAAATATGGCCTCCAAATCTTCAACATTTGTTTTATGTTTTACAACAGTGCAGTGCAGGGTAAAAGCAATTGTAGTAGTCCATAGAAAAGATGCCACACAAAAGAAATGTGTGCTATAGCCCTGAGCATAACAAAAGAAACCTTTGGATGGGTCCCTGTATCAAAATGAAACTCCTATCAATCACATGATAAACAACTTCAGTTGATACTTGATACATACATTGAAGAAAATCATGCTTGATCTAGCATGTATACCCTTTTCTTTTTGTCCTGCTTGTTACGTTCTTAACTATTTACTCATTGAATGATGATTCACATTGTCTCTCTTAATCTATTTCAGATCTTTAGGCTTGTGTAGAATCCAACACGTCTTAGTAGTGACTCATATTTTGGGTGAGCCCTTTTTGTATTGAAGGACCAATTGGGTCATTCAAAGTATGTTGTAAATTGTCATTTTTTGGACTATACAATGATATCTTGTAGTGACTTTGTTACATTGTGGTCAAACTTAAAGTAATGATATGTAAATCTATTTGGCCTATATAAGGTTATGTGTTAGTTGATATTATATTGTGGTGATTATATAGGGTTATATATTATTTTAGGATGCCTATTTTTAGGGAAATTCTGTACAAATTTCAATAGGAATCCATTACGTAGGTTTTATAAATTAGTATTAAATTACTATTTTAGTTGGAGCTGGTCATAGTTAAGACTTGCTGGACTAAAGCAGTATTTGTGCACTAATCACGATTGGAGTTGAATCATGATAAAAATCAACAATACATATGTTATAAAATGTCAAAACAAAAATTTATAATTACAAAACTTTTCAGACCCACAAGCCAGACAGTGTGGCTGCTTGTGAAATAATTGCTACCTCTACCTCGTCATAACCCTAGGTGGCAACCCTTTTCTTCCTTTGCTTTCATTCTTCTCCTCAATACCCTCTCAATCTATTTTATGCTGCAATGTTCTCACCAACGACAATTTCCATCAAGTACAACATGCAACTCTATGTGACATGTATCAATTTTTTGATAGTGTTGTTACAACATGATCTCATGATTGGTCTTTTTCCTCTGATTTCATGCTCTTCCGACTTACAACAACTCTTTGAACCTTTTTTTTCATAACTTAGACAGGTTGAAAGAAATACCATATCTTGTGTCATTCACTAATTATGTAATGAATCAAGCCTTGTGTGCTTAGATAATAACTTAGACAGGTTGATAAAAAGCTTCACATGCTGGTTGCTAATGATGTAATGAATCAAGCCTTGTGTGCTTAGATGATAACTTGAGTATCCTAGATTCCTAATTTTAAAATAAGTTCTGTAGTGGTTGAAACTAATCTATGACACATTGCTAACTCCTCATGGATTTTTTTTCCTGCACACGTAGATTGGTAAAACCTGGGGGAGTATTAGTTTATAGTACATGCTGCATAGATGCTGAAGAGAATGACGACAGGGTAGTGGCATTTCTTGTAAGACATCCGGTAAGCATTATCACTGTTGACTAATCGTATTAAAATATTCTAATTTTTGGTTTGAAATACACTTGTCCTTTGTAAATACTTTAAGTTACCTTTAGTTGAATATGTGTTAGCCAAGTTACATATTGTGTATCTGGTTTGTTAATGTTGGTGTGTGACCATGGTTATAGGACATAGAACCAAATAGTTGATTGGCTTGCAAATCTTTTTTCATGGTGATAACATTAGACTTCATGTATTGGAGTTTCCTCCTCCAAGATATGGTAGAATCCAAGGAGATTTATCTGATGTGTCTTTCTTTAGGAGTATTTTAGCTGGTTAAGGGCCCTGTACACATGGTCAAGCACATGTTACAACACAAGTAACAATGAGTCGATTTAAGGAGATGAAGCACATATTTCCTTTGAGAATTAAAGATACCTTACTTAAGAGTAGGCAACTTCTCTCCCAAAAATGTACTTCAGCTTCCAAAGATCATTCTTGACAAACTAAGTACCTAACTTATCCCTTAGAATTTGTTTTTTTAAGGTCATTAACTCATTATCACCTACAATAATTATATCATGTAAATAGACCAGAAGTACTGTAAGTTTGCTTTCTTGAGAATGTTATATAACAAGGGTATGAACACCTTGACTGTGCATGTACCCCAAGGAAACCATAACCTGAGTGAACCTTCCACAAAACCAACGTGATTGCTTGAGGATATACAAAGCCCCAATGGCTAACTTTTTGAAATCCTTTTCCTATTAATAGGCAGATATTGGTCTGCTAATGAAAACCCACCCTTATTGGGTCTAATCAGTTGCAAGCCCATTCCTCTTGTTTGTAACATAACTTCTTGTATGTAACCAAAAATTAAAAACCTTGTATTTTTTATACTAACTAAGCTAACTAACTAATTACTAATATAACAAACGTAACACACTCCCATTATTGAAACATGATCATTTAACTTGGCTGCCAAATTGTGTTTAAATTATGGGAGGGAAAATTTAAAACAATTGGAAAACACCAGACTTCTCTTTCATGAGAAAATTCCATGTTACTTGAGTGCAGTCATCAATAAAGGAAACAAACCTTTTTGCACAAGAGATATTGAAAATAGACAGAAGATCGAGTCTTGGAACCTCTGCACCACATCCAATTTAAATCCTTCCCAAGATCGAGTCTTGCTCCACTCTTCCCACCATTGAAACCAAGATAATGCTTCTCCTTCCAAAGCCACCAAAACAGCTTCTAATTTTTCTTCCTCTCTTACCTCCTGGAGCCGAAAATACCTTTCAACTCTTGAGACCCAACCAACTACATCATCACCCATGAACAAGGGAAACTCCATTTGTCTCCAATCGCGTGCTCCAATGCTTCTATTCTAGCCTCCATCTTCAATGATCCCATCTAACACACAAGCCCCAAGAAAGGAGCTCTGATACCAGTTAATAGGAACTGGATCAGAGGTGAATTGAATGAATGTTTATTAGAAATGGAATTGAAACTCCTGTAGCTTACAATGTGATCTTCGAGGGAATCACAACCTCCCAGCACTCACTTTTTGTATCCCTCTTCCTTACCCACTCACTTCTATTTATACATTCCTTAAGTTAGTTAATTATAACTAACTCCTTTTTACTTATTCTAATAGCTATAACAGACTTATTACTATTTAAACCTCCTAGAATAAATATGACCCCATCTACTACCTCTATCAATATCCTTATAAAATTCGAAAGTATTCCATGAATCTGTCAATTACTATTTAGGATTTGACCCAAGAGAGAATTATCACTTAATGGGGGAACAGAACAAGGTTTTAAATTTGACAAAAGATCATAGAATGAGATCATGGTTGTTGTTGAATGGCCAGTAGTTAAAAAGTCATACAGTTTCCTTACTACTCGAGCAATCATCATGATATTTTGAAACTCCTATAACTACAAAAAGTTTGAGTACAGAATATAGTATCAATGAAGGGAAAGCTCCATGTCCCTTAAGCACATGATTATGCTTGATGTCAGTTGCTATCAAGTATTTTAACTTAAAATAAGATTTAGGTAGTGATACTTGCTATGAAAACCATGACTTTCAGTACCATGTCTAGTGATAGTTGCTCTGAAAACCTTGGTCCTAGCACGTCAAACTTGTTCCCTAGTACACAATAACAACACACTCATCTTTGCTCTTATTACTAAATCATGTCTCTTTAATCTTTTTAAATTTCCCATTGACCTAAACATCACACATTGTCATGTATATATTGTGAAATATAGAAATTCCTAACTTTTGATTCAATGATTGTTTAGGGATTTTCCAACGGTAAACACAACACACACTAAGTGTATAACTCTCCTAATAAACTATTTTTTTTAATTAATATGGTGTTCCTGAAACATATCTAGGACAAAACTAAATGCCCTATACCTGAAATATGTTCGCTGTTGATGTTACCTATGAGAGTAGCTGAAAATATAATGGCTCTAATTTGAGTTAGACTTATGACAGTCACACTACCCAGATATGTTTGTGTTTCCCATTGAGTGAGAATTTTTTCAAAGCTGGAAAAATATTATGTGGAACCCTCAATTGAGTTTTTGCCTGCAACCAAGGTGCAAGTGCAGTGTGTCATTAGTTTCATGATTAAGGGAGGGCAACAGTAAATTACAATCTAGCATTATATTTTGTTGCATTTGTTTTGATTGAATTGTTAGAGTAATCTTTGTTGTATCTGAATCCATTTGGATCCTGTTGTCAATTAATATCATTACTTGCTCACTATGTGACTTATGGATTGCATGAAGCCATAGGAAGTGCACCAAGTACTCCTCAAACAAACAATGTGTGGTCTGGTCCCAAAACAGTACCTGGTGGTTCAACATCAGTGCGTAATACAACAGCTCAGAAAAGGAGTTCTTTGAAATCTCATACAACATGCAATGTTCCACTTATCAATAAATCAGATATTATACCCGTAATTGTCCCCAGAACTAGCATGAGGTCAGAGCCTGTAGCTGATTCTAGAAAAGAACTTGGTGTTTCTGGAAGAATGATGCCATTCCCCTCGTAGTCAAAGGCAACAGATGTACGTAAATTTCTGAAAAACAGAGATGATGTGGATAAGCCCCTCTCTCCTGTAACCGAATCTGCAGCTTCTAAGGGTAGTGAATTAAGTGGTTTTGCAGATAAATATAATTTCCCTGCTTCTGTGACCTCAACATAAGGTATTTCTACATCTTTGAAAAGCTTAAATTATAATAGGCTTGTTGAGACTGCCAAATATGAATAAATTGATACAGCCCAGTGCTAGTAATCAGCATGAAGTTTTACACAAATCCTTTATCGACAACAACACAACTATGCTTGTTTTCCATTGATATTTATGCAATATGTTAGTTTGTCATAATCTATTTAATTTTAACTTGTGCTATTACTGTTATTGCAATTGTCCAAGTCCTTAACAACTTTTTTGTCAAATGGTTGTTTGACCCTAGTCTTGAAACTGCTTAAGCAAATGATCTTGTTGTAAGAATATCTACAAAAGTACAAATATCTTAGAATATCTTAACAAATCATTAGATGATATCATTGTGGACAGATTAGCATGATGTGTTACATGTATCATGTTCCTATTTTATTTTATGTTCATTACTGCATTTCCTTTCATTATTGGTTTAGTTTTTCTGGATTTATTAACCTTTAGCTTTTGCGCCTCTCCTTTGTTTCTTATTAAATTAAGTTCATTGTTTATAAAAATGACAAGCAATGTTGGGCATGTTTCCGAATTTAGTACGCTCTCTGATCAGGTTTGGTGTTGTTATTGTATTTGTGTGCTTAGGCTTGTACTTGTAATTGTAATACACTTTTTAGAAATTGGGCTTGCAGTGAGGGTTTTCCTCACTTATGTACACCATTTTGGCAATATAATTAGTCAATGTGAGACTCCAACACACCCTTTGTATAAAAATGAGTTCTGTTGTATGTGGAGAAGCCCCAATCTGCAATAACATAACCTTTAATTATTATTACTATAGCCAGCCAGCCATTCTTGTTTTATGCTTTGGGCTTCCATGAATATGGGATGTTACAAGCAAAGATGGCATGTTTTCCCAGTCATCCTAACATCTAAAAGTAATATGCTGTTAATAATTTTGTCAGGCATAAGTCTCAAGTCAGACTTTTTGCATTAAGCTTTAACTCTCCAACATGATTTGCTTGTTAGGAATGATTAGGGGTTTATCAATGCATCTCATCTTGTCATGGGAAGGGCCTGTGCTTATGTTATCTCTTTAGTGTTTGTAGCTGTTTTGATCTCTGTGTGAATTTACATGGACACTGAATTCAACGATATAATGACACTAAACATAATCTTACCTAGCTAATGTAACCTAAAGCCCAAAAATGGTGTGAAGGTCCACTGCACCATGTTATGGTTGTTACAATGATTGATGAGCATTTGTTAGTGCAAATCTGGATGTCTTTGTTCTGTTGGATGGTGTATTAATAGTTTAGAGTACAAAATTGAAACTGACTTGGCTAGCTGAGATAGCTGAACTAGTTAGCCTAACATTAGTGGAGTTTGATTATGTAATTACAAAGAAAATATTACATTATTTATCTATTGTTCAATGATTTTAATGTACAAAGATTTTGAATATATTACTGTTACTAATATTGGTTACATTTTTGTTCAGGGTTGCATGTGATGCTTCCATTTTGCTTGCATCTCCAAACAACAAGGCAAAAGCAAAAGCATCCTGATGACATTATCACTAGCTGGTGATGGCTTTGACACAGTCGCTAAAGCCAAGGCAACGTTTGATAGTGACCCTTAATGCAAAAACAAAGTCTGTTGTGCAAATATTCTTCCTCTGGATACTAGACATGTGATAAACTTGGTATGATGAAATACTATATTGGTATGGGAAATTTGGTATGATAAAAATAGTTGAAGTTACTGATAAAATACTTCTATATTGGTATGGTAAATTCCGAATCATATTACATTGCTATGATTTGCTACTTGAAGTTATTCATGAAATACTACTATATTTTACATCTAATATAAATTCTGATATAGAGCAAAGACTAACAATGATTGCTTTTACGACAATTGGAACATGCGGATTTTATGTGGTATAATTAATTTTTTTTTATTCCTTTTATGCCTTTCAACTATACTAATAGTGATTTTTTTATTTTTGTACAAAATAACATATTTAGGAAAACAATATTGTAATACGATTTTCAAAGGTTAAAGCATATTAATATTTTATAAAATAGTAAAATCTAAGACGATTTTAACCTTAAAATCATTTTGGAAGGCTTAAAAAATGAAAGAAAACAAATTAAAAATGAAAAATAAAGCAGTTAATCCAAGATGGGTACATGCAAAAACCGTCTTAGAATCCAATATTCTAAGATGGTTCTACACATAAACTGTCTTTGAAAACATAAAAAAAAAAAAAAAAAATTCAAAGACGATTCTCGTAGAAACTCGTCTTAAAAACTAACATTCTAAGACGGTTATCAGTAGAACCGTCTTAGAATCTACGTAAAAAAAGATTCTAAGACGATTTTTCTGTAAAACCATTTTAGAATGTACACTTATTAAGATGGTTATACTTCAGAACCGTCTTAAAAGTATAACGTCCCATTCAATCATCAGGGTCATTACCAAACATTAATCAACAAACACACATATAATCATCAGAGTTTAAGCAGTTTGGAAGCATAAACTAAGAGTGACGTCATTAGAGGTCACTATCATAAACATTGTACACTATAGTATGGTGAATGTACATAAATTCTTTGTTTAAGTACAAAACTGTACATATATCTCCCCTCAGGGTACAAAATAAAACCAAAGGCGAATACAAAACATCAGAGCCATAAGCTCAAGTCGTCTAGGCCTAAGGTTTACAAATTACAGCTATCCCTGCCTAGGCTTCTTGCCTTGGGATCTATATGCTCCTCCTGAGGATTCACCTGCAAGAATATAAGTCCCACAAACAGGGTGAGATATAAAATCCCAGTAAACTCAAGGCCCTTGAAGGTATTTCCTTCCCCTGGTTCACTTTCATACATATACATGGAAATAGTATATCAAAACAATCATTATCAACATCAGTGAATCACTCAATCAATCATCATGCACCATCAATGCATATCCATCTGTCAACAGTCAGGCTATACTCATGGCATACAGCCATTCATCACATATATCACTATCTTGCAGAGGCTACATCTATGTATATAGGAACATCTCCACCCAGGGAGGCTACATCTATATACTAGGAACATCTCATGGCAGGATCTCAATACATCTATCAGAGGCTACATCCGTATATATAGGAACATCTCCACTCAGGAGGCTACATCTATATAACGGGAACATCTCTTTATAATGAGGCTACATCTGCAGATATAGGAACATCTCCAACCAGGAGGCTACATCTATATCGCAGGAACATCTCATAACCTATCTCAATACAATTGCCTGAGGAGGCTACATCTGTAGATATAGGAACATCTCCATTTGGGAGGCTACGTCTATATCACAGGAACATCTCACATCAGGTCTTACTCAATCTCATGTCATCTATCCTACTACCATAGGATTCAACAATCAACCATGCAGGTCATAAGCTAGACAATTCATAGTCATATATATCAACCACCCATCTCAGGGTGCAACTCACAGATCAAACATCTCATATCAATTCATATCAATCACCCTCTCACAGGGTACAGAACACCATTCAGCAGTCAATCATAACAACATACAATTTCCATATACATGCATATAATCACAACAGAACCATTATCCTATTAGGATCATGGTGGAACACAGTAAAGGACGCACATGCAAGAACCAAAAGCTTACCTGCTCTAGGAAAAATACCGGCTCTCCCGGCCTCGTGGTCACCCCCACTAGGACTATGAAGTTCACGTCCTACATAAGAACAAATACATACTTATCAAATACGGTTTTAAGCCGTTTAGAACGAAAGGAAACTCATAATCCTTTCTACTTAACACAAGAACAATCACTTCACAAGTGATTCTCAGACCCTCAAAAGGATCCTACTCAGCCTACACAAGGCTCCAGAGCCTCTTCTAAGACTCTGATTAAAGCATATCCCTGCTCATTCAGATAAATTCTACGCTTCTTATCATCACCAATTCCAACTGACAAACAATATCCATACTATCTCATGAACGACTTTGTCAACTGCTCTAAGGTTCATACTAGCCAAATAATCAACCTTTTACCTCTTCTCATACATACTCAGAGCCAATATCAAACTTCATCATTAATGATGACTCAAGGCTCTAACTTCATCAGAGTAACCCTCTGAACACAAAACTCTACAGAGTCCAAGCCTAATAACGACTCTAACACCTCCAAAAACACCTCTCAAGGTACTCAAAATCCAACCAAAAACCCAAACATAGAACCAACGGCTAAGGCTCGAGTTTCTTACCTCTGTGTAGTCCAGACACACCAGGGAATCACTTTCCCTAAGGTAGATCGCTCAATCAAAGCCTCCTTCGCCTCTGGTTCTTCGATTCCAGGGACTCCCTTAGAAATCTCGATCTCGCCGTTTACCGCCTCTTGTCGAGAATAAAGCTGGGTCTCTAGCTTATCTCGAGGCTCTAAACACTTTCTCAGTTGGGTCAGAGGTGTTCAGATGAAAGATGGAGAAGATATGAAGCTCAAAGGGTCATCAATGGTTGTTCTCTCTCTCTTCCTCTTTTTTTTTTTTTCTCTCAGCTTCGTCCAAATGAGCTATTTATAAAAGCTGACCCGAAAGTCCCGCGCGGCTCGCGCCAGGTTCCGCGCAGATCGCGCCAAGGTTCGAGCAACCCACGCTATTAGCGCCAAATCCACGCGGATAGCATGAGATGGCCGCCAGCATTGGCCTAATTTTAGCCCTCCACGCGGATCGCGCCATATCCCGCACTGGTCGCGCCACAGGTTCGAACCATCCACGCGAGTAGCGCCATGTTCACGCTGATAACGTCAGAAGGCCGTAGGAATTGGCTTGATTCAAGCCTCCCGCGCGGATAGCGCCAGAACCCACGCGGATCGCGCAACATGGCCTAAACAACCTATTGCTTTCCATTCTAGGGACTCTTATACCTGATTATAATTCTTAATCATAAGCTTAATCCAGGCTTAATTTCATACTTAAAATTCAAGGTATTACAAAAAGGTACTGAAAAAAATTTATAAAGATTCTAAGACAGTTATGAGTTATAATCGTCTTAGAACGTTACTTACTAAGACGATTATGAAGGAGAACCGTCTTAGAATGTACGTAAAGAAAAAAAATTAAAAAATAAAAATAGAATCTAAGATGGTTTTCCGATATAATCGTCTTTGAATGTACACTTACTAAGACGGTTTTGAAGCATAACCGTCTTAGAAGGTACGTAAAATAAAAAAATAAAAAATAAAAGAATATATTTTAAAATGATCTTACAACAGTCTTCGTAAGTGCTACTTTCAATGTCGCTTGATACAAAGACGGTTCAAGAACCGTTTTTGAAGGGGTCAAACAACCGTCTTAGAAGGGTATTTATGTAGTAGTGAAAGGAGGAGTAAGGGCGAGTCACTATTATGCAC
>PYAF01004511.1:17566-42446 GCA_007407185.1 Glycine tomentella | reverse complement strand
GGGGGGGGGGGGGAGGGGGGGGGGGCCCCCCCCCCCCCCCCCCCCCCCCCCCCAAACACCCTTGACATTTCTCATGTACATAGATATATATTTGATGTAAAATGGTGTAAAAATAATTATTTATATTGTTAATATAATAATTATAATAATGATTAAATTTAGTTAGTGTAAAATTATGTAATTATAACATTTTTTTTAATCATAGCTTGGAACTTCAAGCCTTACAATATAACATATAAATGAAAATTAATGTAAAAAAAAATAAACAAATATCTTGTATACATTTTTGCAAGAAAATCAATCATAGTATATTAGATACTTAATTCCTTGTCAATAAGTAACATTTTATTAACATATAACTTCTTGGGGTCGTTGGAGGGTACATTTTCCGCAAGCAAATCACTCACTCTAACTTTCAATCTCCATGATTGTTTCATAGTGAAAACATCTTTTATATTATAAAATGCGGCAAACATCTTGAGCCTAAAAGAAATTTCAAGAATATCACATTACTCACAATGATTCATCATATAAAGAAGCAAAGACAACAAAAAAAATGTGAATTCAACAAAAACCAAATTAATGCAAGAAAAATGTTTACAATACATGATAAAACTTACGGGATGAAGAAGACACAAAGATGAATGAGAAGAAGTAAGAGAGGTTGGGGAAGAATTTTCATTTCATTTATATCAAAATTTGTGTCTAGATATACCACAAATTAACAAAAAAAAAGTTGAAATTGGTAGATACAATAATAAATAAATAAATAATAACTGACAATGATCGTCTTTTTGTAGAGGTTACTTGGGCTGGTGTCCGTGTTACAAACACATCCACTTGACTCCACATTGTGTGCCTGAATTCTCAATAAACAATAGCAACTATCCAAGATATATGACCCAACTTAGGCGTCCAAAATGCCAGGAAACACATTGTATAAAAAAAAAAGAATAAATCTGGATATACACTATTGCGTCTATAGTAAAAGGACACATGACTAGCTCCTATATGAGTGTTAAATTATAGATATCAATCAAACTACACAAGAACTTCAATTACATTTACCATTAGCATTATATTAACATCAATGTCAACATGAGAATTCTAATATCATCTACTATATCATGTATGAATGTCTATTCATCAATGGAGCTTCAATTCATATGATTAATTGTACTTCTATAAGTAGTTTTGCTCTGAATGGATGAAATGGCGGTGTGTATCTTGATTGTTGTGTGATAGCAAAATTCTCCTTAAGCTAAAAGGAAAATTCTATAGAACAATTATAAGACCTACAATATTATATGGAGCGGAATGTTGGCCAACACATATGCAACATGAGCATAACATATGCGTAGCAGAAATGAGGGTGTTAAGGTGGATGTGTGGTTATACAAAGATAGATAAGATAAGAAATGAAGATATTCGACGAAAGGTAGCAATAGTACCGGTGAGTGAAAAGATGAGGGAATATAGATTGAGGTGGTTTGGGCACATAATGAGACGACCCTTGAATGCTTCCGTAAGAACAAAAGTTTGTTACCAAGAGCTCGATACAAAAAGAGGTAGAGGTAGACCAAAACTTACCTAGGGAAAGGTAGAAAAGCAAGACTTAATGGAATGTGATATAGATTGGCAAACGGTATGTCTTAAGACGAAATGGAGAAAAACTATAAACTTGGTGGATGATTAGACCCGTTTTATCTTTACGTTCTAGATGGTCCTTTTTTAGTTTTTTTTCTCTTCATCTCCCCCCTCCTTTCCCCCTTCTTTGCTTTCACCTTTTTTTTTTTTTCAATCTTCTCGTATCTATCATTCGGTTCATCTACCAGTGATCCCAATTAGCTTAGGTAAAATGTGTTATTGATGTTGATGTTGATAATGTTGAAGTAGTTTTGATTTATTGCTTCCATGATTAATATTAAAAGTAAAATTCTTGTTGATAACTAATGGAACACAAAAATTGGAATGAGCAATCCTTTCTCTTGGTAACAACAAAAAATGCAATACCACTTGAAACAACAATTAAAACAATAACCTTTTGTGACCTTAAAGCAACAAATAAGGTTTTTCAAACAAATGTGTTGTTAATTCCACCTTGCCATATATATATATATATATATATATATATATATATATATATATATAAAACCACAAATTTTCATACAATATAACATTTATTATTTTATCATAGACTTAATTGTTCTTTTGTCAAAAGTTTCACGAGAAACTTGTGAAAATAAGTTAGTTCACTTGTGTCATATTTTAACTCATCCACAACAAATTTATTTTGGAAAGCGAATACCTCTAACCAAACTAGAGTTGATAGACATGCATAATCGTTTGGATATCTTCCATTAAAAATTAACTTCTTTAATTCTATAAGACAATTTTTTTAGCTTATTCTCCCCAATTTATAGACCTATAGAAGGAAAAACATACTTTATAACATTATTAATTATTAAATATTATTTTTAATCAAATATAATAATTACATTATTCAAACATATACATAGTACATTTAAAGATTTTCTTCTTCCATACACAATTCTATTAGACAACAATTTCCAAGTGGAGTAAAAAAAATAACATTAGGTCTATCCATTATATTCATGACTAGCAAAGTCACATAATCTCCTCAAGCAATTTTTTTATGCCAATTCACTTGCTTCATTAATTACATCAATGTGCTATTTGTCATTTGTTAACAAATTCAAATCTGTCTCAATTCACATAAATAAATTTGGATGAAAATTTTGCATGTGAGTTTTCTTTCCTCATCATATATTTTGTGTGTCGTAGACTAAGCTATAAACATTGTATGGACATGTACATTATGGCTAAAAACTAAACACAATTTTCTATTCATGTTAAAACTAAAAATCCTCTAAGTTGCTTCACACAATGATATATACCTGCAATAATAATATTGTTTGATCTCATTAATTACAACTTTTTTTTCCAACATTTTCAACATCAGTACTTATTTTCAGTGTTGCTTTATCATGTCATTTGTTTTGTTAATTTAAACAAACACATGATTAAATTAACTCTTCACCAACATTTTGTTTTACATATTTTGATGTGGACATGCTATGCAGATAACCCAAGTATGTTTTGATAATGATTTCGTACAAGTGAGTTACATGTCATCCATAACCTAATCTCAATTTCAAACCTACATTAATTACGTCATGAAATTGTTATTGTAGTGACTTCTTTCCTTTAATTTGAAAGAGATTGCAATAATTTACTTAACTTAGATTTGTATAGCTATACATTTATCAGGGAGGTAAACCTCAAGATATTAAGCATAACATGTACATTAAGATGATTTACTATTAAATGTGTATTTTAAATCTCAAATCAACGATACGACACAAACATAAAAGGGGAGTGGTTCGGTTCTCGTAGGCTGCTAGACATGTTCATGACTCCCATTGCTTTTAGATTATTACTTTTGAAAAAAATGTCTTTAAAAACTTTTAAAAAGACAACATAATCAATCAATTTTTGCCATCAACATTAAATACAAAGTTTGGAGGGTTCCTTCGTTATGAGATTTCTCAATTGTCAAAAGTGGGTGCAACTGTGCCATTGCCAACCATAGTTGGTGTTTGGTTTCACATTAAAGAGTTAAGGCTTAATGTCACTTATGGTCCATTAAGTTTTACTTTTATTTCATTTTCGTACATTAAGTTTTATAACTTTCATTCTAATCCTCTATGTTTTCGAAATTTTAATTTTGGTACTCTTTTCAATTTTCATTTAAAACGTTTAACTCTATTAGTGCTTTAAATTTTAAAATAATTAATTTAATATAATGACAACTAAAACACGCTACTATTTTATTTTATTTTAAAAATTATAAAACAACCTAACCCCTAACCTTTCTCCTTCCCCCAAAACACCAACATTTTTTAAACGCAATATAATCACATTTCTCATTCTATCATCTTATTGTGCAAAAATGGAAGGAGCAACATCGTTGATGTTGGAGTCCCTTGTGCTCATAGACTCCACCACTCTCTCTCCTCTCTTTGCACATTCGACCTTCGCTCCACCCATGACCTTCTCACTCCCAAGATCGACTTCACCCTCTTCAACAAGAGCATTGTCTCCCTCCCCCAATCCTCCCCCACTGCCACCTTGTCAGCCTCCTCCTCACCGCCAATCTCCCTCCTTTCCCAGCCCCCTGATCACAAACATGCCTAAAACCACCTCATCATCGACTACCTCAAACAACCCATTAGAGACAACCCTAAGTTTGACCAAGTCAAACTCGCTCCCCCTTTCTTCCCTTAACCCAGGATCAAGACAAAGTGTGGCAAAAAGCCTAAAGTCAAAGTTCACTTGGATGATTACTACCATGGCATCGACATTGTTAACCCAAATGGCATTAATGTGGATCTCTAGTAATTGACCAACTCCCATGACTCCTTCGTCGAGGAGTTGAAGAGACGCACCAAGGGTTTGCACAATGAAGATGAGCTATTAGGGTTTTTGAGGGACTTGTCAAGGCATTGGGGGAGTCAGAGGAAGAAGCGGAGGATCCTTCACCAAACTTCAAGATTTTTGCACAATGAATTGATAGAAGGAGATGGTGGTTGTTGGTGTTTAAGAAATGAGAAAGGTTAGGCTTAGGTTGTTTTATAATTTTTAAAGTAAAATAAAGATAGTAACAGTCTTTAGCCTTCACTATGTTATATTAATTATTTTAAAAATTAAAACACTAACAAAGCTAAACATTTTAAACGGAAAATCGGAAAAGAAGTACTAACATGAAACTTTAAAAAACATAAAGGACCAACATAAGACATTTAAAACTTAATGTGTCAAAAAGAAACAAAGGTAAAACTTAATGGACCAAAAGTGACATTAAGCCAAGAGTTAATTATGAATCTAAAATTGATTTTAGAAAAAAATTCACATGTTTGAATACACATTAGAGAAAACTTGAAGTAACTTAAAATAGCTTTTATTTTGGCTAAAAAATATTAGGCTTAATTATACTTTTTATTCCAAACTTTTTTTATTTTTTTTAACAAATTTTACCCCTAATAAATTTATGTGACGCATTTTACTCCAAAGTTTTTAAAAAAACTTGTAAATTTTCCAAAGTAAAAAAAAAATTAATCATTATTTAAAATATTTAACCAAATAATATTGAATAATTTAAAGTAGAAAAGCAATTGAAATAGAAACAAACTATTGAAACCAAATATTAGTTAAATGTATTGTCTAAAACAAATTATAACTTTTATTTTTCTTTGTAATTGAGTTAAATAAAATTTAAAATAACTCATACAATGTAAAGAATAAAAATAAATTATTACATATAAATTTTATATGACAATGCATTACATGAAATAAAATATATATAGTGATTAAGTACAAAATCGTAATAATAATACATATTTTACAAAAAAGAGTAAAATAATATAATATGTAAATATTTTTATAACATATTTACTAGCATGCATTTTTATTATATTAAAAGATAAAACAGAGTTCAATAAAAATCATAATAATATACAAAATTTATAAATTATAAACCTAATATTCGTCAAAAACACATTCAACTATTGAACTTAACTATCACTTCATTATTATTTATTTTATAGTTGTATTAAGTAAAGACTCAGCTAAGATTAATGCTACGAAAAACTTAATCACACCCTCACTATTGAGTTTCTGATTTCTCTTCTTCATCCTTTTAATTTTTAGAAATTAATGTTGAGTTAATATCAATAATTAAAATAAAAGTAGATCGTAAACCATAAAAATGATTGATTTTTTTAGGCTAGTGTAATTACACGTGTTTAAAATATATCTGTGAATCCTTTCAAAAAAATGTATTTGTTAATGTACTAAAACCCTCCTTGTAATGACAAATTGTCACTATATGAATACGTGTAATATAACTTTTATTAAATTATTTATGAAAATGAGAATTAGTTTTTTTGTATTTCGCAATTGAGATTATTACACCAACAAATATCGTAATTAAATAAAAATATATGAAAAGCTAAATACTAAATCATGAAATCATGTACACAAAGTAGTAGAATTTACACCATGCCTCAAAAAAAATAGTAGTACATGCAAATTAAACAAAAGACATTCAACATGAATACATATGAAGTAGAGAAAGTGAAACTACAACAAAAATTCTTTCTCCAAAACTATTTCAGTCAAAATAATTTCATCTTAGTTAATTTATACATTTGTTGATATTTTAAAAATTAATATAAATTTTTATTTTTCTTAAACTAATATTTTGATTCCTAAAAAAAATACTATATTTTTGTTAATTTTAAAAATACGGTATGCTTCAATGAATCAAAATATTGATTTAGTGAAAATAATAAAAAATAAATGTTAACAAGCATCCTTAATATTAATTAAGGAACTAAAAAGAGTTAAGAATTCAAGTTGCAACATAAAAAATGTCAAACTTTTTCTTTTCTTCTACACTACTTGGCCCACAAGAACCCTTTCTATCACTATTACATTGAAACTTGTGCTTAGTCTTGCAGCAAAGTGAATAATGTCTTCCCTTTCTACCTTCCTCACAGTCACTCTCTCCCTCCTCTCATATGGTAACTTATTCTCTCATTCTCCCTTTCCCTTCCTATTCCATTTCTCATTTCTTTCTTTCTTTTTTTCATTTTTTCAGCTAACACCAAAGAAATCGTCATCACCGAAGGGGGTTACATTGTCACCACCGTGTTCGACGGCCACAAGCCTCATATCTTCCCTTTCACCGTTCTCCAACGACCCTTTTTTCCTCCGATCTAGTCCTTCTCGATTCCTTCAACAGCACTTTCTACACCGCGCAATTCCCCATTACCAAAGGTTCTTTCTTTCCTTCTTTTTCCTTCTTCCAGGGTGTGCCAAAGTTTTGATTTTTATTGATATTTTGTGGTTATTCTGTGGCAAAAAGCATTTTCATGAGGCTTTCTGGAGATGGGTCTGTGGGGGTATTCGGACGGGTACGTGGGTTCTACTCGGTTTGCCAAACCCAAAAGCTTTGCTTTTGATCTAAGAGGGAATGTGTATGTTGCTGACAAGTCCAACCATGCAATTACGTAAATTAGTGCCAAGGGTATGCTTGTAAATAATTGCATAATTTGGTTGTGTTAGAGTAGTACAATGCATATAATATAATAGTCTCACATCTTATATATGATAGATTAGTTTTTGTACTTGTTGATATAAACATATTCCCTATGTGCTCATATTAGACACACAATTATTCAATCTCAAGATGGTATCAGAGCCTATCCTAGATTCATTAATGGGCCACCCACCATATTATCCATGCACCAAGCCCAAAAAGTGTTGGGCGTGAGGGGGTGTATTACGGAAAATCCAAGTTTTACATCGACTAGAGATAGTGTCAGGATAAAGTATATATAAGTGGGGGACAACCCTCACCCTATGATTTAGCTTTTGGGATTGAGTTAGGTCCAAACCCACAGCTTAGGTGTGTCAAAACCCAAACCCATTGCTTAGGTGTGTCAAAACCCTAAGCCCACTGCTTAGGTCTCCTTGTCGTGTGTCTCTCCAGCTTGTTACTGTTCACTCTGTCGGAAACACTGTTCACTCCAACAGAAATACTGTTCATGCTGACAGAAACAATGTTCACGTTAGAAACACTGTTCAGTTTGTCTACTCCTTCCAGATCTACATGTTTTTTTTTTATGGATGACAGCCTCATTTCCTGCCAAAAGTTCCTCAGGTATCATCTTCACTCTTTTCAGAAAGGCTTCTCCTCCACCATAGCCTCAGCCTTTTGCTCCGGATACTGGTAATCTTGTTGCTTGTGTTTCTCATTCTACATCACTTGGTCATTGGATAGTTGACTCAGGTGCTACCAATCACTTCTATGGTAATAAGGAACTCTTTATATCTCTTACTTATTCTGATCATTTACCTTCCTTTACCCTTGATGATGGCACTAAAGCCCCTGTTCGTGGGATTGGACAAGCTCATCCAACCTCTTCTTTGACCTTGACATCTGTCTAGTACATTCCTGACATCCCTTATAACTTAATTTCTATTAGTAAATTGGTCCACTCCCTTACTTGCATCATTACCTTTTCTAACCATTATGTTTCTGTGCAGGATTCGGGTACGGGGAAGACGATTGGAGTGGGCCGTGAGTCATGGGATCTTTACTATCTGGTTGTGACTCGTCCTTCAGTGGCATGGTCTCTCACAAAATCTCCACAATTTATCCATAGTCTTCTTGATCATCCAAGTCTTTCCAAATTGAAGACGATGGTTCCTCTTTTATCCGGTATTTAGTCTTTAGATTGTTTGTCATGTTAGCAAGGGAAGTACACACGTTCCTCCTTTGCCAATCGAGTTAATAAACGAGCTGATGCTCCCTTTTCTCTTATTCATTTAGATATTTGGGGTCCAAGTCGTACTTTGTTTGTTTTAGGTTTTCGGTATTTTGTTATCTTTATTGATGATTATTCCTGGTGTACCTGGATTTATTTAATGAAAAATCATTCTGAGTTATTCTCCATTTATAAAAGGTTTTCTGCTGAGGTTCATACTCAATTTGGTTCCTCTATTTGTATTTTACGTAGTGATAATGCTAAGGAATATGTTTCTCTTGATGTTTCTAATTTCTTGGCCTCACAAGGTACTTTACATTAGACTACTTGTCCTCACACTCCACAACAAAATAGGGTGGCTGAACGTAAAAACAGACGTCTTATTGAAACTGCCCAGACTCTTCTTATTCACATGTATGTTCCTTTTCACTTATGGGCAAATGCAGTACTCGTCTCTTGTTTTCTCATCAACCGCATGCCTTCTTCGATGCTTAACAATGACATTCCCCATAACCTGTTGTTTCCAGATGCTCCTCTTTATCGTCTATCCCCACATGTCTTTGGTTGTACTTGTTTTGTTCATGATCTCACTCTTGGTAAGGACAAGTTAACATCCAAAGCCTTTAGGTATATTTTTCTTGGTTATTCTCGTCTTCAAAAGGTAAGCGTTATATTGTTTCTGCTGATGTCACTTTTCTTGATCAACAAACCTTTCATTCTATCCTATCTCAATTGGTAGAGGTTGATAAGGTTCTTCATGTTTCTTTTCTTGACTTGTCTTTACCAGTTGCAGGTGACTCTATCCCCGGGAGTGACCTCTTGCCTCCATCCCTGAGGATCGCCCTTTTATCACCTATCAGTGTCATCAGACTATGACCCTTATGAACTTGCCCCTGGATGATTCATCACCTTCTCTTGTCGACTCTTCCCCTTTGGCTCCTTCATCAGAAGCTCTTCCCATTTCCCAAAGAAAAGGTATATGTACTACTCATAACACTTATCCTCTTTATACCTTTTTGAGCTATGATCATCTTTCTACTCCTCATTTCACCATTGTTTCTAGTCTTTCTTCTGTTTTTGTTCCTAAGATCACAGGTGAATCTCTTTCCCATCCAAGGTGGCGCCAAGTGATGCTTGATGAGATGACGACTCTTCATTCTAATGGTACTTGGGATCTTGTTTCTGCTCGGGGAAGTCCATAGTTGGTTGTCGATGGATCTTTACTGTCAAAGTTGGACCTGATGGCCATGTTGACTGCCTCAAGGCGCGCTTAGTCGCCAAGGGTTTTACTCAGATTTTTGGCCTTGGCTATAGTGACACATTCTCTCCTGTCGCTAAGATGGTGTTTATCCGCGTGTTTCTTGCCTTCTCAGCTATTCGTCACTGGTCACTCTTTCAACTAGACATTAAAAATGTTTTTCTTCATGGTGATTTATAGGAAGAGGTATACATGGAGCAACTGCTTGGCTTTGTTGCTCAGGCGGAGTTTGGGATGGTGTGTAGACTTCGAAAGTCCTTATATGGCCTTAAACAGTCTCCTCGGGCATGGTTCAGTAGTTTTAGTTCTGTCGTTCACGCTTTTGCTTAATTCATAGTGAGGTTGATCATTCTGTGTTTTATAGGCACACATCTCCTAATAAGTGCATCTATTTGTTAGTCTATGTTGATTGTTGGATTAAAAGGAAGCTGCAAGAAGATTGAAGCAAGGGTGGCTTGAAGTTTTAGCTTTTCATATGCCCAATCATTTGATGGGATTTGTAATTGACTAAGTGGTTCAAGTACATAGCCTAGTGATCCTTGCATTGCATAATTCATTCACATGCATTCATATGTAGGATAAAAGCTTAAAATGATTGCATTTACAAAGAAAACATGTTCTCATGGTTAAGGTTTTTTGAAAAAGGAAAATTTACTGTTTTAATCGATTACTTAGTATTGTAATCGATTACATGCTTTCGTTTTTAATCTGAAAAGTCATGAAGAACACATTAATCGATTACAATGTTCTTGTAATCTATTACATATTGTAAAATGAATACCATACATTGCTACTTTAATCGATTACCATTAATCGTAATCGATTATATAGTCTAATTTAGAAAAACATGTTGTGCTGCTTTAATTGATTACCATGGATTGTAATCGATTGCATAAACCAAAAAGAAAACAATGCTTTGCTACTTTAATCGATTACATGTCGTAATAATCAATTATACTATTCATAAACTTTTTCTAGAAAGTTGAGGAACAATTTAATCGATTATTTACAAGCTTTAATCGATTACATCATCGATTTAATCGATTATTATTAGTTAAAATTGTTTTATAAAAGGCTTGGTGAGTCTGTTTTCTACAAATAGACCTTGTACGAATTGTTTAGTATACATGAGTGAATTACACAAAAAATACTAAGATTTCTAAGAGTTCAAGAGACTGATTTCTGAGTGACAAACACATCTTGTGAAGATCAAGATTTCTGAGTTTTTCTAATGAAGATGTGTTGAAGAAAAGAGGTTTTCAAGATAGTGATTCTAAGCATTAGAATTCATTCAACCTGGAACGTGTGGTAATCCATTTCATTTTCATTCATTCATATATGAAGGATCCCAGGTTATGTCTATCTTGAATCTTTCTTTTTAAGAGTTTAATGATTTATTTTGTAATTCTTTTGTGATAAATCAATTTGATTCTATTAAGCATTTTGGAGAAGGGTTCTCTAGAGGGTAGAACATAATAGTGTTCTCTGGCTCTTGGTCTTAGAAATCTATAGGGTTTAGATTTTGATTCTTTGTCTGGGTTTGACAAGGGAGACCTTTTGTAAATTGCTTGTAAAGAATATTTTGATTTAGTGAAAACTCTGACCTAGTGTTGGTTGGAAGACACTGGATGTAGCCTCCAAGTTTGTGAGGTGAACTAGTATAAAATTGTTGAGTCTCTTATTCTATTTCTGTTTATTTCTCATTGATTGTGTTTGGGTAATCAAGTTATCATCAACAAGATATAGTTTTTGGCATTACTAGCATATCAAAGGTGATCTTGGTTGAAAGAAAAGTTATGGTTTGAAAAAGATTTTAAGTGATATGATCCAGATTCAAATTCCACATAAAGTTTCAAGAAAGTTTTTAAATTCTGTTTTAAACCAATTCACCTCCCTCTTGGTTTATTTGAAGAGTGTTCATTGTATTTTCATTGATGACATCATTCTCACCAGAAGTGATCAAGCTGAGATTGACCAATTAAAACAATATTTGTTCAATCAATTTCAAACAAAGGATCTTGGTAAGCTTTGTTACTTCTTAGGATTTGAGGTTGTATAGTCTAGACAGGGCATTTCTATTTGCCAGAGGAAATATGCCTTAGATATCTTAGAGGAGACTGGTATGTTGGGGTGTAAGGTAGTTGATTCACCCATGGATCCTAATATCAAATTATTGCCCAAACAGGGAGAGCCATTATCTGATCCTGGACGTTATCGGAGGTTGATTGAGAAGCTTAATTACCTTACTGTGACTAGGCCATACATCTTTTTTGCTATTAGTGTTGCTAATCAGTTCCTTAACTCCCCTTGTGATTCTCATTGGGATTCCGCTGTTAGGATTCTCCGATACATCAAAAGAGGACCAGGGAAAGGCTTATATATTTAGATCAGAGACATACAAAAATTTGTGGTTATTCAAATGCCGATTGGGCAGGTTCACTCTTGGACAGGCACTCTACTTCAGGTTATTGTATCTTCTTTGGAGGAAACCTAATTTCTTGGAAGAGTAAGAAACAAACTATTTTCACACGATCTAGTGCAGAGGCTGAGTATTGTGCAATGAGAGTTTCTACTTGAGAGCTAGTCTAGTTAAAACAGTTGATTAGAGAGCTCCATCTCTGTGGACAAAAACAACCCATGACACTCATTTGTGACAATCAAGCTACGCTACATATATCATCTTATCATGTGTAACATGAGAGAACCAAGCATATAGAGATCGATTGTCACTTCATTCGAGAAAAGATTCAGTCAGGAGAAATCAAAACGACATTTGTCAACTCCAATGATCAACTTGCAGATGTCTTCACTAAATCCCTTAGAGGTCCTCAGATTGAATATATTTGTAACAAGCTAAGTGCTCACAATATATATGCACCAACTTGAGGGGGAGTATTAGAGTAGTACAATACATATAATATAATAGCCCCACATATTGTATATGATAGATTAGTTTTTGTACTTGTTGATATAAATATTTTTCCTGTGTGCTCATATTAGACACACAATTATTCAATCTCAAGTGGTTGCATTTAAAGTTTGTCTTTGGCTTCGTGTAATTGCCTTGGCTTGCATGATGTTAATTGAAAATGCATTTATTTACTACAGAGTGTGTGAATAAACAGGCATGAAGTTGTTTTAAGCTTAATCAGTGGTTTCGAAACCTTGGATATTCAATTGCATTGATTAAAGAGATATGATACATGAACAACAATTCTTACAACAATTTATACAACACCATTTTATGTGTCTATCTCTCTCTACCATATCAGTTAATACATTTCAAAATTTTCTCTCTCCTCTCACTTTTCTTCCTTTTTCTTTCTTTGTTGTACAAGTATCATTTCTCTTAATTAAATACTCATGGGAAAACTTTGTTGTCTATAATTATCCTACCTGGCAGGATTGACTCCTGCCGAGGATTCATGTAGTACAAAAAAATGTAGTTGTTCTATTATTGGATGTGTGGTTGCAAGATTTCACTCCTAAAATGAGTAATTCACTTTAGAGGGTAAAGAGAGTAATCTTAGTGTTCATGAGAAAATTAACCATCATATTACATATGCATTCATAATAAATCAATAATCATGAGTGTCTTGGAATATCATGAATGTTGTAAAAAATTAATAGTTAATTTTTTGCCATCAACTGAAATTACTTTACTTTTGGAAGTGAGTTGCTTACTTCGGAAGAGTCTGTTCTAGTTGCATGAGGGGAGAGAGAGGATGAGAGGGAAGGTCAACTCTGCAAGCAAAGTGTGGGTCATACTATATATGTAAAATGTTATATGTAAAATGTTGAATGTGGTGGCCCTCTAGTTTTTGCTTTAGCTTAGAGTAGCTTAATGATATGAATGTTTTTAAATGAATGGTTTGGATGGTAAGTCTTGTGAGTTGTGTTATTAGGAAATGTTGAACATTCCTTTTGTCTGATTTGGTCTTGACTAGATGTGACCACAACTGGGAGAGGGTTCTTAGAATAGTTGAGCACAAAGGATGGGCCTACACTTAATGCATCATTTTCAAATGATTTTGACCCGACCTTCATTCCTGGGTTGTGTGCTTTGCTAGTGTCAGATCACATGCACATATTAGTCTGCCAGATTAATTTGAAGGAGGAGGATTGCACCTTTGGTTCTAAATCTGGTGAGATTTTAGAATTTGGGGCATGTGTATATCCGCTAGTATATGATATAGTATTTTATTTTTCACATATTTTATTCTTTTGGATTTAGAAAAATGATGGGTGTACACCCATTTTTTAGGTGTAGGAGGGGGAAGGAAGAGAGAGACAAAGGGGGGAAATAAGGATTAAGGATTGGTAGACACTTCCATACTAGCTGACACTAGAGAGATCAAGAGAGAATAGAGAAAAGTGTAAGTACGATAAGTAATATGATGTGATAGGAAGAAAGAAAAATAATAAGTGTTAATGCGGTGTTTAGAATGATAAGAGTGTTTGCATATCACTACTCAAAAATAAAGGGGGAGAGAGAAAGTGAGAGATGTGATGTGTGATAGAAAGAAAAAGTGAGGTGGAAGAGAAGTTGAAGTACTGGGTCGGTGCATAAATATCATTGTTGTTAAGTTTTATTTCCTATTCTTTTTTAGCTTAAAGCATCTCTAACTAAATCAATGTTACACAAATAAATAAGTTTGTAGAATGAAGATTTCAGTAAATCCATCTTTGCAATGTTTGATTGCATTTGATATTTGCATTTAGTCATGTTCAAGATTGAAAATCCACCTTCATTGTGTATCAAAAAAAAAAAAATCCACCTTGATTGAAATTAATATCATGGTAGTAGAAATTATAACAATTACATCGAATTAAGTGATTATTTAATCCTAATAAACTGTTGTAAGGGGTTATTACATGGTGTACGTGTGTAAATCTTGCACTAGTGTCTAGCATTCCCTCCGGTCTCAAATATAAGGAAAAAAATTGTTTCATGCTAACTAAGAAAGTTAGTTAACCACATTTAATAGCACTAATCTCAATTAAAAAGTAATTTTCCCCTCAACTTACCCTTCATTGGAGCTTGGTATTAGGAATAGAAAGGAGTCATTGGATCTAAAACCTCAATTAAATGAAAGATATTTTAGAGATAGTAGCATTAAATGAGGTAAAATTAGTTGAAATTTTTTCTTATATTTGAGACCAAGAAAAATGTGTTCATTTTTTTCTTACAGAGGAATTACATTCTAACCCAAACTATAAGGTAATAATAATATAATAGCTTAAGTGAATGCACAAACATAAATATACTGGTCGCTGGATATGGCTTCTTCTATTGCACCAAGGCTATGACACTATATGTTTTGTCATATTTGTAGAAACATGTCATATGTCATGATTCATGAACATATCAAAGGGAAACAGTTCACCTAAGGCTGTAATGTTATTCACTTATTAATCTTTCAATTGACTTGCAATTTTGAAAATATAAATCATCACTCCATCAATTATTTCATTACTAGAGTTATGCAAATGAAGATTCCTGTTTAGAAATGGGGCAGTCGATAAGGTGAGAGATGGGAGTGTATATTTGCTCTACTGTTTGGAATTTGGGAACCCCGTGGGGACCAATGTCTGGTGTCACTTTCGACATGGGAATTTTTCTCCCTGCATTTAGGCAAACAAGTGGCACCTCACCTCTTAACTTCATCTACACTTTGCACAATTGCAATAACAACCTTGACTGAAACTTCTCTCTTCCTGATGTTTGGTATTAGGATTACTTTTGCAGTTTTTTCCGCTCTCCACTTAAATAAAACATTATTAAAAATGGATAAAATTAATATCCACCCTGTCCATACCTATTTTCTCTATTAAAATTCAGCCACCATCACGCCTAATTGTTTTGTCAAATGATTTCTAGTTTAGTTATATCATTTGCATTTTTTCTGATTTTTGTTGACGATTAATTTCACAAAGCAATTCAAATTTTGTTTATCTTTTCTTTTTCATTAGATTTAATCTCTACTTTTGTGTTTTTCTTGGTGTGCTAGTTCCTCTTAACCATCCTGGAAGCAAGAGCTTTATATTAAGCCTCCCCTTGCTCAATTATTTAACTTGCTTTTATATAACCTAGATACACTAATTTCAACTATAATGTGTGGGAAAAAGATCCTTCTTTTGTCCAGGGCTAGGTGCAGTCATGAATTGGACTCTAGGATTAGGTCTTTCATGCTTACTGGGGTTAGTAATTGGGATTGCAGTGCGCCCTGACATCCTCCCTAATGTAAGTTCCTCTCAACTTGTGAAGATTTTATATGGGCAAAGAGTAAAAATTACTTACACCTTGTCCAACTGAACTGTGTAGACAGAAAGGCACCAACCCTTGCCGTTACATCAAGACATGGAAGCGTTGCCTAACCAGTCTGGGGAAGCTAGCACCGATGCTCTTCTTCGGCACCAAAAGCGCAATTGCTAGCTGCAGTTGCTCCTCTGTTTACACAATCGTGATGGGGTATTGGAGATTGAGTCTCTCTCGTCTTGTTTGCATGTCTGTCTAGAATTAGAATCAACATAGTGACTCCAAGGCCACATCTGGAATCAGTGTCTTTGCTAGATTTAAATGCCTGCAATAGCGGTGAGGTAACAAAGCCAGGTAAGTATTATGACCAATTGAAGGATTTGACGAGTTTTGATGAAGATTCAACCAATGGCAAGGCAACCTTCAACAAAGGAAATGATAGCCTAGGAAGGAGGAATGTTTGCCATGAAGGTGATCTCTTCATGATGAGGGCTAACATGGGCTTTGTAGAGCCACCTAAAGATAACATTCTTCATGAAGAATCTTCTGTGTAATTTGGGTATTGTGAAGCGTAGATGAAGTTATTTGTAAACATTATTATGTTATAAATATATTTGGTCACCATCATCCATCTTTTTTGGCTTTTTATGCTATCTAATAGAAAGTAGTAACCATGTAAATTATGGATATCTGTATCGTTTAAATATCATTAAATTTCGAATGAAAACTTGTTCCATCCTGAATTGGAGAATTACTGCGGAAAACAATTAGTTAAGTTTTTCAATTAAAGGATAATAAGATGTGTTTAAGAATTAAGCAATTAAATGTCGTGTACCTGGAACTATTGTAAGGATGTTTAATATATGGTATATGAGCATCTTCGGCTCAAGTGGTGAAGGTGTGAAGTTGAGTCTAGGATGGTAAATTAAGAAAATTAATTAATATGCTCGTACAAATGCAGGAAATATTACCCGTCTTGTAAAAAAAAAAAAAGAAATTGATTAAATCTATTGAAATAGGAGCATCGGAGGGAAAGCATAAAGTTGTTGAGTAAATACATGAAATTGATAGGAAATGAAATTGGCATATGAACGAATTTTGTGGGAATGAAAAAAATTATAGCAGGTACATGAAGGAAACATTAAGAGGCTAATAAGTAATAAGGAAGATATAAGTGTATTTTTACTCATTAACATATATTTTTGTTTCATGAAAATAAATATTCTCTATCCTTTTTATTAGAATAAAATTTTAGTTGAATGTGACATTATAATTTACCCAGAAATATAATACATTAGAGATTAATAATTTTATTACTTCATTACAAACAAGAGATAGATTTTTTCTCCATTGTATTCTCAAGACTAAAAAATTTATCTACAAAACAAACACCTCCTTAAGAAAAAGTTTTAAGTCAAATATTCAATTAATAAACCCCATATTCAAACTTCTTTTATCATTATAACATTAGTGTAGAATATATAATAGTTTTGTTAATAATTATTTTTCACCGGTACTAAATTCTAACTCTTATTAGATCAACATTTCAAAACTCAATAGATATAATTGAGATTTCAGATGAAATAAAAAAAAATTGGTAAAAAAATAAAATAAACATTTAATGATTCATTTAAAAAATTAAAATAAGTAAGAAAAATAATAAATTACTTGAGACATAAACACAAAAAAAATTCTTTTTAAAAGTAAAGACTTAACTTTATAATATAAAATTGATTAGATGATAATGTGTGGAGCACATTGTAAAGATCTAAAATTAAATAAAAATATAAACTTTCGAGTGAGGTTAGTTATACGATGTTAGTGTATTCTAAATTTCTAATTAATTTTTTATATATATACTTTATCGCTCAATATTCGTACTTTAACCCATTCTTTTTATAAATAAAAAGTAATGAAATTGTGACTATTTCATTCACATGCTACTCGGGGAAACTCGATTCGTGTCACATCGACACATCGTAATCGGTGTTAATTAATTTAGAAAATCTAGCCACCTGACCTTAACTCACCGAAAGACACTTCCATTTTAGACTTTAGTCAGCAAATGTCTGGGCAACGCTTCAAGCTTGGCATCCATATAAATCCGATTTCAACAAGAAATTCACTTCAAATGCATATTATAATTTTACTTATCTAAGATGAATAAGTGAAAATGTATAAATACATTTACTATATTGAATTTATAAACCTTATTAATTAATGTCCTAAAACATTCATTAAAGAATAAAAAATAATTAAAAAAACACGGTTGAAATACAATAAAAAATACATTAATAATACTTTCTAAAACATCAGTTTTTATCCATTAATCGACATAATTAAAACACTTATTAGAATTTGTCCTAATGTAACGCATATTATGATATTGACTAACTATAAATTTAAAATAAATACGTTCTTATTTATAGTCAACTTCATATATAAAAAACAAATTATTCTCATCCCCTGATTTTTTTATTACATATAACACCATTTTTTTTATTCCTAGACTAATCCCCTTGATGTTTGAAAAACATTACACTAACACTAAAAAATATCTTTTCAATCCCAAAAAATCTTAAAATGTGTTAATGTAATTTACTCTTTTAAAAAATTAGGTGAATTACATTTTTCTATAACTAGTTCAACTTATTGCACGTTTGGTATTGATTAATACTGTAGACTCTTGATTTTGTTGGAATTACTTTAGTCTTTAGGAAATGTAATTATAGAACAGAAAGAAAAAATTAACAATTTTTTTCAGAGTATTATTGGACATTTAAACATAATGAGATCATCAGAAGAAATAGCATGCAAAATTTCTTGATCCCACCCTCATGAATGCCAGAGTTGCTTCTTACACTACACACCATAGCAACCTACATTCGGCAAAACTGAATAAACAATTCACATTATGATCACCACCACCTTCTCCTTACTAAGATCCCACTGAAAGAAATCATTAATTATACCACTACCTACACCTGATTTCATTCTTCCCTCTCCATTGAGATCATTACCTTCTAAAATCTAAACTTCCTAACTGTTATATACTCAATACCTGTAACCATAGCCCATGGAACTCATTCTAGACCTAATATTGTGTTCATACATTGACTCCCCATAATCCACAGGCTTGATAACAACAGACTCCTGCTTCCTATCCTGCTCCTGCACTGCCCCAAATACTATCTCATTGGTTGTCTCATGGCTCTGCTCGTAGTAAGTGTGAGGGATTGATGAGCAGTACTGATGGCGATGATGGTGTTTCTGTTGTTGTTGTTGCTGCTGCTGCTGCTGGAGATCTCCATCCCATCCGCTGTAGAATGCTCGGCTTTGTCGCAGTTGTTGCATTTTCTCAGCATCCTTGGACATGAAAGGATAGGTTTTTCGAGGGGTTGGGGCCCTTGTGTCGATGGAAGGGGGCTGGTCTTCGTCGGGGATCACAAAACTTTCCTGCACCGGCCAAGTATTAACTTGCTTCTGAGGTTGCTGGATAAGTGGTTGTCTTTCAAATTGGTAGCTCAGGGATTTTCTTCTGAAAGAAGGAAATAATCCTCCAATTATCTCCACCATTGATGCCCCTGTGTTGGCAAGAAGCTTCCCGAGGGATCCGAAGAAACCTTCTTCCTGCTTGTCAGGTTCATATTCTGATGGAATTAAAGGAGGCCTGACAGATTTCAAGGGCTTTTGATATGGACTTGGAGGAACCGAAGATGTTACCATTACTGGAACCTGAGCCTACAAAAAACATGAGATGGAATGGATTATTGACTCTTTATGAGCTTGCATCTACAGTATCATGAGGCTGTAGTTGCCATCCCATCATCACTATAAAGGTAATGCAAAGTTGAAAAGTAATAACTTGAATATAGATAAATCTTCCATTATGCATCTCTCTTTGGGAGTAACATGATGCTTCTCACTGCAAAGTTTTAGAACAGTAGTTGTCAAACAATTCAGGATATCTAGTGCATGTTAATTTATTCACTAAGTTCTGTAAGTGGGGAATATATTCATTATGACCATTTTAGTTATAACAAGTCTATAATCAGTCTCATTCAAAGTAATGCATAAGGAACAAGACAAGACTAAGCACTAACTTCCTGGGATGCCACAATTGTACCGAGCCTACGCTGCAGTAATGCTACCATGTAACCAAAGAATCCAGCCCCAACAAGCATTGCAATCCCTGTAACATTGAAGGCAATCAATCTAAATTTGATTATCAATAACACTTGACAGAATTTCTACAGAAATTCATGGTATGATTTAGTATACCAAGTGGGAATCCACTGCCATACTGATAGGCACAATCATCAAAATGGAGTTGGATCTCCCTGATGGCTCGGTTTCCCCTGTCTATGACGAGTAGTGAACAGCTACTACCAACATAAACCACATCAAGGTCATCAGAAAATTTAGCTTCTTCACTTGGTCCATCAACATGACCCCCTCCACGGTTCCATTTTCCTCCAGCAATTGTGGTGACCCCTGAAATAGAAATCTTCAATAAAAAGTTCCCAAATTCGACTCTAATGTGGTAACAGTTTTATAATCAAAGATTACCTATCCTACAGTATCATAGCAAGAGTACATACACAGGTTTTGTAATTTCTCTAGAATTTCTAGAAAGAAAAAGTTTATGTAATGGTACTAAGCAGAGACACAAATGAGAAAAGGACGAAAGACTATTTTACCCGAATCACTAATTTTCCTAATTGCCATATTTGTAGTATCTGCAACATAAATATTTCCTCGGTCATCAACAGTTATCCCCTTTGGATGATTCATCCTAGCCTCCCTAAGCTTCCCATCAACATGTCCAGAATAACCTTCAGCCGACCCTGCCACCAGCTTGGGTCTGCTGTCTGCACAATTGCAATGAACATTATTATGTTCTTCAACTCAAGTGCATAATACAGTATATACATGCATGCAAGGAGTTTAACTATCGTGGCAATTATATTCAAAAGACAATCCCCATAGACACATAGTTCAAAATGCATTACAATCATGTAATACACACCTTCATTTAGCTCATAATCATGAACTCAATAGATCACATTATGTAAACATCAGTCAATATAATGCAATGAATGGATCAAATTCAAAATGACAACAAGCTAGATATGCTTAAAACTAGAGATAACCATCATTCCAAATCCAGCAAAAGGCAGCTGAGCATCAAATTCTCCGCAACAGCAACAAACATATGATTCTTTTTTTATTTATTTTACCGAAACATCACAATCAAACAAAGTGAATTTCACCAATCGCTTAGAACCACAAGCCACCATCAAAACCACATTGCGACTCACTTACACAAAGAAAGCGAGGATGAAATCCTATAAATGTTACTATTAGCCGAATCAAGAATGAGAAGCTCCCCATTGGGCAACACCTCCACAGCATAAGGCTCGATCCCAAGCTTGCTTCCATCAAACACAGTCTCCACATTGTACCCACTCTCGAACTTCATCATCGACCTGCTCGAAACCGCTGCAAAAATAAATAAAAAAAAACCCACATTTCAAACCTCAAAACCCACCACTACGCAGAAGACAAAAACCACAGAAACACACAAAAACCAAAGCCAAAAAATAAACTTGCACCAGATCCATACCAGTCTTGGTGGTGGCCTTGAGCGACCACACCCACTTGGTGAAAGCAGGGACGGCATTGAAGAGAAACCCATTTACAATCTCTGAAACCACGAAGACACAGAGCAATCTATGAGCAAAAGGAGCAAACTTCGATGAAATGGAAGCGAGAGAATGAGCAAAAGTGAATGGGGGCTTACTTGCAGGGGAAGTAGTGGAAGGTGCAGCTGAGACATGGAGAGTGGCGAATAGAAGGAGAAGGTGGAGAGTGAGGACCAGCAACAGAAGGTGCTTACCCATTTGAGCTGATCCGAAGAAGGGGGAAGCTATGGAGAATGTTGTGAGGTTTCAAAAATGGTGGTGAAGAGAGTGGGAGAAGAACCCTAATTCAAAGGTGTGAAGAGAAAGGAAAGGAAAGGAAATGGGGAATGTTTTTTTTTGGGGGGGGGGTAATGTTTTAGCAGAAAGGAAAGGAGGGGAAAGGGAGTGGGTATTTGAGTGAAGGGGGAAAAAGGCAGAGAAGAGAGAGGAGGAAAGGTACAGCACATAAAATAAGAGCAAAGGAGAAGCATTATAGTGGGACAGACAGTGTTGTAAAGAGAGAGAGAGGGACCCTTTTAATTGATATTGATGTCTTAAATTCGCAGTGATTTTCGACAACAGGCTTTAAAAGATGTCTTAAATTTAAAAGGTTAGTTCAAAGTTTATTGACTTATTCCAGTATATTTTTATTTTTATGGGACACAAACCTAAGTATGTCAGAGGAATTACAGCGATACTCTTTTCAATTTTTTTTAAGATCAACAGAAATTTATTAAAAATTATTAATTTTCATAATTTCTCTTATTTAATGACTTTTTATCCTGATTTAAAAATGAAATATTTTTAATACTATATGACAAATGTTAATCAATATTTTTAAAATATTAGTTAAAAAATAAAATGATAAATATTGTTATTAAAATACATAAAATATATTTTTTATGATTTTTTTCGTTTTTCTATAATTTACATAATAAATATTTTCTTTTTTATTTAGTTTTTTAACCAATATCTTAACATACTAAGCTAAAAGCTTGATATATTTCAGTCAATAAAGAATGTTAAAAAGAATATACTAACATTTTTTATATATGATATGACTGCTAAATAATTATAAGTTTATTATGAATTTAAATTTTACATTGTGTATGATAAAATATTACTCAAAAGTGTTAGCAACACATTGTATAATATATTCTTTAAAAAAAATTATCTACTAAAAAAGAATGTGTTAGAAAATATGTTAATTTGGGTTTTAGATTATAGATTATAAGTGTCTCTTAATTTATTAAATTAGAGAATAATTTTGTTCATGCTAAGTAATTGTTGATTTAAAAAAAAATTACATACTAAAAAAATTAAAGACAATTTTTCTTATTAAATATATCGTTGTATTACATGTGAGCTCAACAAATATAATTTAATATAATTTATTTTTTTTTTTACAATATTTACTACTAAAGGTTAGTCTTTTAATTGAATTTTAGTATTTTGAAGAATTGGTATTTTGATAGAGGATATTTTAGATTCACATAAAAAAATTATTTGGCGGTAAATAAGTTTAAACTGTAGTGATATTTAAAGAGGCTGGATATTCAAGCTCAAATTTGAGATTGTTGATTAACTGGATAATTTTATAACAATTAATTCACCTACTTGGTGATTTATTTTATCAGTTAAAGGATTTTTTAAGTAAAACAGATTTTTTGATAAAATCATTTAATTTTAATAGTTTATAAAGTTTTCCAAAATTCTGTTTTAAGTAAGGTTTTAATTTTTTAGATTTTAATTGGAAGAGTTTTTTAATATTCCTGATTGATAGTTTTTTACAATCTTTCATCCACTTATTTATTTGCATAAATTTAACACTCATTTTTTCATATTGGATGTCTCTTGTGTTTTCTTCATCAATTTCTCTCGATCAAAGTGGTATTTCAAAAAAAAAAGAAAAGTGGTATTTCATCCAATGGCAACATTGTTTGTTTTGTTTAAGTACTTTATTAAATTATTGGATTAATAATATGTTAATTTTAATAAAATCTCTTTTGTTAAAAAAGAAAGAAAGAACTCACAAAACAAATGCTGCAACATTCATTAATTTAAAAAGCTATAGATCACTACTTCTTTAAGAACGATTTAATAAAATTATAAAACTCTACTTTTTATGATGTAAAATTATTAAAATAATATAAATTATTTTTTCTTTTCTCGTTTCATTTATAAAAAAATATTATCCTAATTTTTAAATGATAAATTATTTAAAATAAATTCAAATATGAAAATTTACAATTACTAAAAACATATAATTACCAAAATTTAAGTTATGACTAAGTAATTAATTATGCTCTTCCTTGTATTTTATACTTATAATTTAGGTTAATAGTTTTTTTTTATAAAAAGTTAAATTAATAGTTAATTTTACTGTACTTCAGATTCAATCAACTAATTTTTTACCTTATGAGTTTTAGTTAGTTTTTCACTTTTGACTAATTTGTTCATTGATTTTGCCAAACGCACCTTTTTTTGGTACAGGCAAAACATCTTTAACCTAAAATATTTTTTTTCTTTTTTCTTTTATTTTTTGGATATTCCTTTTTTTTAGAACTCAAGTTGTTTTTTTATCAGTATAGAACTAATATTGTTTTAAATTAAATAGAATTAATTTTGACTAAAAAATTTAAGTTATGAAACACAAATAAGATATATATTTAAATTTATTTCAAAACGTAAATTTTTATTAAAAGGGACAGTGGATAAGAGAAAGAATTCACAAACACCACCAAATATTCCACAACATGTGTATATTTGATTTGCAATTACCTTTCGATACAATCCAATGAATAAAAAAAAATGAAAGAAAAAACAAATGTCTTAAATTCTTATCCTTTTATAAAAATACTTTTATCTCAAGTGTATATTTCTAGCTGATTTCGAAACATACATGGATATTCTCTGTTTTAATTTTTTGCTGTTATCAATAAAAAGTGTAAAATATTGATGGAGACGTACTAGGGATGGCAAAACGGGCTTGGCCCGCCGGGCCGGGCCGCTTAGCCCGCAAAAAAACGCGGACTGGGTTGATAATATCAACCCGTAAATCAAAAGCGGGCCAGGCTGGCCCGCCCTGCAAAATTGCGGGCCAAACGCGGGGCGGGGCGGGTCAGTCCGCTGGGCCTATATTATTTAAATATTAAATATTAAAATTAATTAAATATATTTAACATATTTTGAAATAAGTATATTCTTTAAATTTATACTCTTTTGCACTCTCATAATTAACTTCTAAGTTTTAATATTAAAATGGTTATGATAATAATACTTTCAAATAGTCTTTCATTACTAGCATATTACACTTTTGGACAGT
>PYAF01004510.1:192508-214059 GCA_007407185.1 Glycine tomentella | reverse complement strand
TTCCTAGATTGTATATGTCTTTCTTTTGTGTTTTAACCGAACTCAGATTATTTTAAATTCAATTTTTCCTAAATTATCTTCCAAAATTTCTAATAATTTTATCTTATGGTTTTTCTTCATGATTAGCATTAATAATTTCTTGTCTAAACTTGTTCTATATTTTATCAGACTTCTAGGACTTTACTAGAGCTTATATGACATTTTCGGGACTATAGGATATATTGGTCATTTAGGCAAATGTTCGGGGCATTTTAGTCATTTACCCTAGGGACCTAACCGTCATTTGTGGAATTGTTCAAGGACATTTTGGTCATTTTCAAAAATATTCAAGGGCATTTATGTCATTTATCTAAGGATGCGTATTTATAAGAAAATACATCGATACAGAGAAATATGGGGGTGTTACAGTGACCATGCCTGTGTTTCTTCACAGATTTTACTAAATGAAGGGGCGCCTAGACCTCACAATAGTGGGCATCACACAATTGAATCTTGCTATACCTCATAATATGAGCAACATTTGCCTGCTGTTGTTGGTCTTCCACTTGGTGATCCATCACTAAAAACTCCAACTGCTATCATGTACAATATATTAGGTGAAGAAGAGGTACTAGCAACATATATTTCCCCATTTTCAATTCCTTTCACCTTCTTTGTCATTAATCTGAAAAAAAAAAGTCTGGTTTTCTGCTACACCTGTTGTGGTGATGCTTATTTTTTGCATGGCTGTAGGAGTCGGCTTGCCAAATAGTGAAATCAATTGGAGAGAAATATATTCGTCTATAATTTGCTTTTGAAGGACTTGGATAGGTGGAAAAAAAAGTAAAGGCATATCTTCTATGTTACTTTGTAATTTGATAATATTTCACTTATAATTATACAACTTTTACTTTTTGTAAATTCATTTTTGCAATATATGATATCATTATTCTTATATGATTGCATTAGTCTTTGTTTATGTTGAATGAGTTGTATATGCATTAGTTGATAATATTTATTTAATTATTATAGAATGAAATTATGACAATGTGGTGTATTTCTTAAATTTATTTGGTAGTCATAATACAAATCAATTTCAATTTCCGTAGACATTCTTTAAAAAAAAAACAAAATAGGGAAACAAAGACGGTTTTATCTAAAACTGTCTTTGAATACTGTCCTACAAAGACGGTTTTTAGGAAAACCGTCTTTTTATCCTTTCCTTTAGATAAAAAAAATTAAAATGAAGTACAACAAAGACGGTTTTATCTAAAACCGTCTTTGAATGGTGGCCTACAAAGACAGTTTTAGGATAACCGTCTTCTTATCCTTACTTTTAAATTATAAAAAATTAAAATGAAGCGAAACAAAGACGGTTTTGGTGAAAACCGTCTTTGAATGGTGCCTACAAAGACGGTTTTATGATAACTATCTTCTTATCCTTACTTTTCAATTAAAAAAAATTAAAATGAAGCGAAACAAAGACGGTTTTCACGACAACCGTCTTTGAATGGTGGCCTACAAAGACGGTTTTAGAATAACCGTATTCTTATCCTTTTATTTAAATTAATAAAAAATTAAAATGAAGCGAAACAAAGATGGTTTTGGTAAAAACCGTCTTTGAATGGTGGCCTACAAAGACGGTTTTAGGATAACTGTCTTCTAATCCTTTTATTTAAATTAATAAAAAATTAAAATGAAGCAAAACAAAGACGGTTTTGGTGAAAACCGTGTTTGAATGGTGACCTACAAAGACGGTTTTAGGATAACCATCTTCTTATCCTTACTTTTAAATTAAAAAAAATTAAAATGAAGCGAAACAAAGACGGTTACTGAAAAACCATCTTTGAAAGTACACAAACAAAGACGATTTTCGCGAGAACCGTCTTTGTATCTATTTTAAAAAACAATTAAAAAATTAAAAAAATTTACAAAGACGGTTTTAAGAACCGTCGTCGAAAGTGCCAACTTACAACGACACCCGCAACAAAGACGGTTCGAGAACCGTCGTCGTTTGGGTTCTAGAACCGTCGTCGTTTCCCCCGCCTGTAGTAGTGTGTGCTGTAAGGCAGTGAATTTTAGCAGCCAGAGCTTATTTCCTGCATTTGGTAGGTTGCACAGTATTTGCGAACAAGAGTGCCACACACATTAGTGTGGTATTTCATTGCTACAGGTAATTACAATACATCATTTAAGTAATTAAAATACATGTAAGCATCACGGGAAACACCTTGCCAAATATATTTCATTGCTACATGTAATTGCAATACATCATTTAAATAATTAATGTTAAGACATTTGAAGTAAATGATGTTGTCTTTACATAATGATTGTTGTTTTAATTAATTGCTTATATCATATTGCAGTGTTGGATCTATGAACATTTCCCAATCAATGGAAGTGTCACAACAGATGCACAGTACGATGAGAGGTTACCCCGTGCATGTCGATGGAAAGCGACAAAGTCTTTACCAGTTACAACCTATAGTAGACGGTTAGATAGGTTAACGGTGGACGGCGTTTGCTAGATGCCTTACGGGGAACACCGATGCCATAGGGACTTCGAGATGATATCTTTGTTTTCTGGGTACCTTAGATGGGGACTAAACATGGTAAGACATTTACCCGATCGAGTCATTAGGCAATTTGGGTATGTTCAACAAATCTCCCAATTGCACCAGTCTGATACTCCCACGATAGAAGAGGTTGACGACCGATGGACCCACTTCTCTAACCATGTTGTAGCCACAGGAGAGTTGGCCATGTTTCCCAGTCAGTGTGCTCGTGGCTACATGGAATGGTTCTATCAGATATCGCATCCATTTATGACTCCGCCAAAGGCCGGGGAGCCAAGCCGACATCCATTGCGTGTCATGAGTACTTTGCAGGATCCGCCTTCTATGCACAATGATGTTAGACAAGTTGTGCCAGATCCAGTTGCAAGACCTTCGGATGTTAGTGATGCAGCTCCACATGCAGTGATAAAAGTCTTCCCGACCATTGTTGTTTATAAATATAAGTAAAGGTATGCATAAACGTAAATAATGACCATGACATGTTATATGATTGTTTCAGGGTATGTGTGAAAGGTTAGCCGATGGGTTGCAGCACATGATAGACTCCCGTATGGTTACCCCTGCCACAGATGCGTACAATGCTACACAACACCTGTTGCACATGGCATGTAGTGTGACTCCGCAGGGAAACGTGTTTGTCAGAACCAGTCGATTAAGGGATACACAAAGGAGACGGCTTGGTCGGACTGATTGACTTTGGTGGGAATGATTGAACTGTTGATGTGACTTTGTTTTTTGTTTCTACTTTTCCCTTTTTGACTTCCTAGTAACCTTTTAATTAAGTTTCCATATTTAGTTATTGTATTTGTGATATGTTAAACAATTATTGGACTGAGTTTATAAGTATTTCAATTCACATATTACATTCACTATCCACCCTTAACCTCCCAGGACTGGTTTGGCTCGCAGTTTAAAAGAACATTCACATTTTCTAGTGCTAGTCCTTGAGGGTACAAAACCTTTTTTCCATCATCTATACTTTTTTCTCATTTCACAACCAATTAAAACATATGATGTTGTCCCCAGCTTTCCATTTAACATGTCACTCCTCATTATGACAACTACAAAACCATTATCATATGCGACAATTGTAACACCCTGAAATTTCAATAACTTAAAATATATATGTGATGTATTCTTTGAATAATTTGATTACTTTATTAATTAGGATTAGTTTAAATGTTATGTGAATTATCCATGTGAAATTGCTTGGTAGATGTAAAGTTATGTGGGGTTTGGTTGAGATGCGTTTTAATTGAGTGATTCCGAATTTGACCCAAAACCTACTTTAGTAAAATCACCATTATGACTTTTTTAACCGTTGGATTGACTTCAAATTATAAATATAGGTTTCTAAAATAAGGTCCTTAGAGTGAGAAATTAATGTTTCACTGAAGCAGAAATTCTAGAATCTGGTCAACTCGCCCAAGTGAATTTTGCAGGCAATTTTGCTCGCCTAGGAGAGTCAAGGCGGTGTTGAATATGTATTTAAGCTTCCAAGTCATGAAAATGGAGGTTCTTCCTCCTTAAAACAGCTCCCAAGCTTCCCTTCACCCTCCTCTACCACCCACACCCACCGGAGACCACCACGGGCCTCCGTTGCTTGTCACGAGACTCCGGCACGGAGAAGAACCCTTTAATCGGAGCGGAATCTTTGAAACTCTTCTCAAAGTTTTGGTAGAGAACGGAGCCTCCAATCCTCCTTTCTTGGTTTCCTTGAGGTAATCTTAGTTTCTTTTGTCTTCTTCTAGCTAGTTTAAGTCTATCTTGATGTCTCTTGTGATTCGGGTAACGTTATTGGCTATTTCTATACTTCCTTTGAAAATCCTTTAAAAATGAGATGTTGTAAAAGTCTCCTTTTTATGAAACTGATGTCATTTCTGTGACCTTTGTTGAACCCTGGTCACATTGGTGTAATCGAAATTTCAAAATGATGGCTTTTGATGTGAACTCCCAAAACACCATTTTAGTCCCTTTTTAAATTTGAGTGGGTATTTGACCCCGAATGCTAACGTTAGTCTTGTTTATGAAATCTATACTAAATTATCGTCAATTTGGTATATAGAGCTCCGCGTTTGGCCCAAAGCACGTGAACTTGAGAGATCCCAAAATGACATTTCGCTAATGTAGGGATATAGATAGGTAAGGAGATTTTATTACCTGATTATAGTTTTGATACCATAGTTAGGAACCAGGGAGTCCAACTATGAAGATAATTGCATGTCCCTGCTGTGTGCTGGTTTTCAAGAAAAACTACGTTTTTAACTAATGGGATGCGATGTATTTATGATTGATGTGTGTTTGTTCCTATGTGTGCTCGTTTTCAAGAAAAAATATTTTTAACTAATGGGATGCTATGAATTGGCTTGTTGATGGGTGAAACTGTTAATGATATTGTTATTGTGATAATTGGATTTTTGGAAAAAGTCTTAATTATAGAGGAGACTCTGCCCAAAATTTTATAATATGTTTTGCTATTTAATTCTTTATTAAAATTTTAAATGGTCATAAGAGTGTGTTTTCCTAAAATACCAGTCTCGTGGTAATATGAATTATGGATGAAAATGAGGTGATATTAATATCATTGATAATGTTGAAATGAGATGTTATTGATGTGTTGGTGATGATGTGTTTGATGATGTATAAATGAGATAATGTTGATGTAGTTGATGATATTCAAATGAGATAATATTGATATGCATGATGATGATATGGAGATGATATGATGTTGAGGTTGATAATGACGTTGATGAGAGATAATGTTGATGTGAACATTGTCATTGTGTGTGGATATACATGGATACCCATGTGGGGTGTATGACGGGTTACACTTGCAAGGAAAGATTTGTTCCTAGCTAGGTCATACATTGATGGTGCCCATGGTTGTAGGCTGTGTATGTACACATGGGATGTAATGACTGGTTGGTTACCCTTGTGAGGATGGATTTGTTCCTAGCCAAGGTCAGTGCATCAGTGAGCCCACATTGGTGTGTTACGTATGTACATGGGGGGTGCATGACGGGTTACCCTTGCGAGGCAGGATTTATTCCTAGTCGGGTCATGCATTGATGATGCTCATGTTTCATACTTCATTTGTATGTGTGGAAATAGAATAAAGGCACGCACGTACTTGTGAGTTTCAGTGGGCTGAGACGCAGGTACTAAGGGGTCATCAGGTTTGGAATTCCCTAGCGACGCTGGTTGATCACCGGGTGGGGGAATGACCAATGCACGACAGGGTGGCCCTGATAGGTGATGAATCATTTTTCCTATGAGAGGCTATTTCCAGGAGATGGTACCACATTGCATGCTGATAGATGAATCAGGTGCATGCATCATTCCATGCATGATTATTTGAGTTGTGAAATGCATTGGATGATTGGTTTGTTGAGTGTATTGGAATCATGGATTTTTGTTAATGATTGTGGTGGGTAATGTTGTTTTCTTCCCAATTGCTGTTATCTGATGTTTGTTGGTTTTATATAATAAACTCACCCTTGCATTTGTTGTACCGTGTGGTTGGGTACTTGTGATGATCGCGAACTTTCGTTCGTGGAAGCATATGAGCAGCAATAGGTGACCTTGGAGGGAGATTCTTTTTGTTGGAGTCGTCAAGCTGACATGATAACGTTGGAATTCTTTTTAGGAAAGAGTTGTGTTTTGTTAATCAACTCTTTCTTAGTTAGTTCTTCGATTCTTTTTGTTGGTCATATAAGATTCTAGGTATAAATATATGTAAAATCAAATTAAATGTTGATATGTAAATGATATCTACTTATGCATACATGTGTATTCAATTATGTAGTTGTATCGTGTGTATAATAATGGTATTATTGCAAAAAACTTACTACCATTTTCATAATCAGACTAATGGAGTTTTCATTAAAATTTGAAATTTACACGACTAAAGTTTGTGATGCCATAGCAACGAGGCGAGCCGTTACAACAATATGAGCCCACTTCAACACGTCCTCACGAGAAATGAACACCTACAAAAATGGATAATTTTTTAAAATGTTTTTAACTGGTCAATCATTTAAGAACTTTAACTTATTCCAAAATCAAATAAATACCTCAGACGTCTTGAAGGCTACAGAACAATCAACTGAATAATTCACATTTTCAAACACATCATTTTTATCTTCAATGTCTTCATCCATATTAATTTCTTTAGACATAATATTGTCATACATCTAGTTGTCGTTATCCATCTTCAAAAAAAAATAATACATTGACAAAACATACGCATAATATAAATATTTGACAACATTAAAGTCATAAATTCATAGTAAATACAACATCAATTACATTAACTAATGATAAAAGTTACAATTAAAACATCCAACTTTCATAAATATAATATTCAAGATACTCGAAATAAATCATAACATAGCTAAGTATCCAATTTATCCATACTAAACATCCATTATAAGCCTTTTTAATTTTTTAAACATAATTATTTACAAATAAACATTGTATATGGACCATATGGATCAGCAGATCCATATGGACCATATAGATTAGTTAATCCATATGGATCAACTGATACATGTGGTCCATACGGATCAGCTGATCCATATGGTCCATACGGATCAGCTGATCCATATGGTCCATATGGATCAGCTGATTCATATGGAATAACATACCTGAGCTGAAAAAGTGAACCAACCACCAACAACGACCAACAGCCCCTAGCTACCACCAGCTTCACTCCAACGAACGCAAACACTAATCTTCACTATCACCAACTACAAGTGCACAACCAACAACTCTACAACCACCAAAATAAAGCAAAACAGCAAGTGTATGAAGAGAGGTATCTTGTAAGTGTCATGGAGTTAAAAGCTACTGATAGCGGTATTTTGGCCATTTTCAAATTTTATATAGTGTATGAAGAAATATGTATAGTGTATGAAGAAAATCCCTTATTGATAAGCTTCTTTATGATTCTATGAACAATAATCCTATTGTTTCTCCTTTGGTCGTTCTGAGATTTAAATCCAATTTGGTTGATGGCGTTCCCACTAAGTATGCTTTGGTTCAGTGGTCTGGTCTTTCCCTTGATGACACTTCTCGAGAACTTTGGGATGATCTTCGGTCTACTTTCAACATTAAGAACAGGGTTGATTTTGATGGGGTGGATATTGATGTGAATGAAGATCCAGTAGTGCATGCAGCAAAGGCTCAAGCAGTGTAACCCAAGAGGATCATCAAGCCTTATAGGGAAACAAATTTTGTTCATTACAATTAATGTTTATCTTGTAATAATGACTCATTGCTTCTAGAAGGAGTTTATGTGGATTATTTTAGGAATTTGTTAGTCGTGCTTGGGGAGGGAATTCTGTTATGGGGTTTTTGCACATGGCCTCATTGTGAGTGCTATTTAGCAGGAAATGAAAGCAATGAGAAAAGGGTGGTGAATTGAGTCGCTAATCCTCTCATACTAATCTTAGGAACCTTCTCTGACTTCAAATTCAGAGTACATTTACACCATTACCTACCCTTGTAGTGACTATATCAATTGATTTCAATTGCCATCATTAAGAATAAATATTCACTAACTTGTAGTAACCATCTCGCAATCTATAATATATAATTCAAACATTCACTTCCTTTTAGCATTGTCAAAGAAGTTTAAATGAGCCACTGAGTTTTAAAATCAACAATAAAATGAATATTTAAACTCCATGTCATGCCAATTTAGCCAAAACCAAGAATATAACTTGAGTTCCTCAACAACTTTCTAAATCTCAATTGTCTTTCCATACTCTCTTTATAAAATAAATTAAGGCTTGTAAGAGTACATATAGAGTCTCAATAAATTTAACAACACTACACACAAATTTTAATCCATTAGATTCAACTAAAAAATCACGAAAAACAAATTATAGAAGGTCAAATATGTAAATAAGAAATACAAAGAAATAAGCACTAAACCACCACCAACCATAAACCATTTGTAAGTACCTATTGTTAAGCCACTTAGAGCATCTCCAACGTAGGTTTCTTCTCGGGTGCTTAGTGTGAAGAAATCATTTCTTAAATTTTTTTGTCATTGGACCAAACCCACGTGGCAGGTGCGCTCCTTCAATCTTCAGAATCGTTTCTCATATAAGAAATGGTATCTTAACATTTAAAAAAATAATTTCTTTATAGCACAGCAGAGGGTCTCCATGAAAAGATGAACCGAAAAAAAGTTATTGTTAGTTGCAGATGGTGGACACTCGGAAATGGAGATGGTGGCTGCAGTCACTTGGAGCAGCACTAGTGGTTGCAGCGGCAAGGAGCTTGGACGAGATGGAGAGAAGAGAGAGAAAAGAAAGAAAAGAAGAAAAGTCCATGGAAGGTTGTGGAAGGGAGAAAATAAAGAAAAAAGAGAAAAGTAGCGTGGAAGGTTGTGGAATATGCTGGAAGGTAGAAGAGAAAGAAAAAACAGAAAAGAGAGAAGAGAGAAAGAAATAGCACTTTTGAGCAAATATTACGAAGGGTTAATTTTTTATAAAAAGAAAAAGTATAGAGAGGAAATATTACGCTGAAGATAAAAAAATAAAATAGCCATTTAAAGTACTGTTAAAAAATATTTTATAAATTTGAATGATTTTATTGAACATTTCTATTATGAAAATTGAGAAAATGTTAAGTTTTATTTAAAAAAATTATAAATATGTGGGTGAATTCCTTAGATGTGACATGGCACTGTGAAGACCACAAAAGGTACTACGGGGACTACAAAAAATTACTTAAAAAACTCATTTGGATTCCTTGCATCATTGGAGATGCTCTTACAACTCTTCTTCAAGAAACTTTGATATTTCCTTCTGCAAAATAACTCACAGAAGGATGAAGGATGATATCAGATACATGAAGTAAAAAAATATACAAACTATTAACATTAGTAAAACATACCTTTTTTAGAGTGAATTGCATAGCATGTACAAATGAATGCAGAAAAACAAAAAACAAAAACATAATATTATAGGAGCAATAGAATACTGATTTTTGAAAAAAACCAAAGTTTACATACTATTTCTTACTCTTTCACAAACTCGGTAACAAAAACCATACCTTTTTTAGATTAAATGGCACAACATATCAATATTTGTCTTCAAGAAATACTCCACATTTCAAATATCAAATTGCCAGTTGAACCTCTTTTTCCGTTGATAAATGCGCATTTTTTCTTTACCTTTATCATTTTATCTTCACAAAAATCACGGTGTTAATTAAAAACCAAATATCATTATCCCTAAATGGCATCCATTGAAACAACCATACCTTTTTTATAGAGTGATTTGTAGTACCTATACAAATGAATGCATCATAATAAATATTTTTTTTAAAAAAAAATATAAGAGCAATAGAATACTGATATTGAAAAAACCAGATAAAAAAAACCCATACCTTTTCATTTGAGTAAATGGTAGAACATATCCAAATATTTTAACAATTTTGAAGTACTTCACAGAGTTTTATACACCCAACTTGAATCAAATTAAAAAAGATAATAAATAAAGCAGTGATGACAGAAAGGGCAAAAGAACCAAAATGGTGTTTTTTTACAAAATATTTACCGATAAGGGGCTGTTTCAAAACTATTTACAAAACTGGGGCTGTGTAACATGCCTAATTCAGGCATGTTACAACTGCCCCATTTTTGCAAATATGGCCCCCCGTTAGCATTTCCCTCATATGTTGTCTTGCAGTCTTCTGTGTCTTTGCTAAACTGCCTACCATTCGAGTGTATTTTTGTTTTTTTCAGAGATTTTTGAAGTTGTTTTGAGTGACGAGAAGCCTGAGTTCAAGTGGTGATTCTGTTCGCGTTTGAGGGATGGTATGTGACAATGGTTTGCGGTTAAGGGTGTAGGGTTTGGTGGGCATGGTACATGACGTTTGGGCTAGGGTTGGGTTAGGCTTAGATTTCATGATTCTGGTTGCATGGTTTAGGGTTGGTGGGCGTGTTGAATGACGTCCTATACCCCAAACACCATGTACGCCTGCCGACATAACCCTAACCCCTCATGTTTGAAGGGTCTACGAAGATGAGCCTTAATATATCTGATTGGTCAAAAGTTTCTTTAAATCTTGATTCTGTCTCAAGGAAGAACTACATTAATCACGTACATCGAACCGAGAAGCTGTTGGGGGTCAAGTGTAATGGAGAAAGGCATCTCAAAAGGTTCTACCTCGTTGCTTCTCCAAATAGTGGCACCAAGGGGGAAGACCTTCCTTGCAGTTGGCATATGCTAAAGATCAAGTTTTTTTTGGATTTGGAGCAGCAATGTGTCTGATGGAAAAGTCTTTGAGCATTGATTTCCTTCTCTATATACTCAAAGAGCACGTTCTTCCACTTTAGGAAAAGTAGCCTAAGATGGATACTTGAAGGGATTAATACCTGGAAAACCCTTCCTTCCATAGCTTTGTAAGATTAAGGTTGTCAAGTTATACTTTTTGAAATATCTGGATGAAGAATGTGGGAGCCAATATCACATTTCTTCTTCCAGACTTGGTTACAAGTCTGCCATTCCAAAATTCTATATCCTCTGAACCCATGACCTAGCCCAAACGTCACGTACCATGCCCACCAAACCCTAAACCCTTAACCACAAACTATCGTCACATGACCATACCCTAAAACACAACCTAACCATGCCCAGCAAACCCTAATCCCTCAAACGCGAACAGAATCACCACTTGAACTCATGCTTCTCGTAACTCAAAACAACTTCAAAAATCTCTAAAAAAAACGATTTAAAATTTGACTAAATTAATATTAATCAACCATTTATGCTTCACACGTTTCCTACTGTCTTGTCTCTATCATGCTTCTGACCTTTGGCTTTTGAGAATTTGTGAGGCAAAGTGTATATCTGTCCGTGTTCTGCTATTTTTTGTCTTTACACGCTTGGCGATTTGTTTTTGTTGGTCAGTGGTTCCCATAAGCTTTCTAACACACCATGTATCTCAGCTTCCTTCCATCATTCAAAATCTCAAAGTTTCTTCTTTTTTATCAGTGATTCACTGGCCACTAGATCCAGGGATTCCGCCTACACTCATGAAAGAAAAAGCCACTGCAAAGGATAAACTATACTCAAGGTGAGAGAACCCTCATTGCGGGGTTAACGTCGTTAAATAATAGTTAGACCGAGCATGCTAAACATAAATGTCACAAACATAAATGCCCACCCTAAACCCTAAACCCTTAACCACAAACTAACGTCACATGACCATACCCTAAACACAACCTAACCATGCCCAGCAAACCCTAATCCCTCAAACGCGAACAGAATCACCACTTGAACACATGCTTCTCGTCACTCAAAACACCTTCAAAAATCTCTTAAAAAATGAAAAAATACCAGAATGATGGCAGTTTAGCAGAGACAGAGAACACTGGAAGCCAATATATGAACCAACTGGGGAGCGGGGGGGGGCTATTTGCAAAAATGGGGCAGCTGTAACATGCCTAATTCAGGCATGTTACACAGCCCCAATTTTGTAAATAGTTTTGAAACAGTTCCTTATCGGTAAATATTTTGTAAAAAAACACCATTTTGGTTCTTTTGCCCAGAAAGGGGAAAATAAGAAGCAAAGAAATTAACTAAATGAATGGAATGCTTCAATGGTGGTGTCTTTGGCTAACCATCCGAAGAAGATTTTGCTGCATCGAAAGTGGAAAATGAAAAGCAAAATGCAAGGGAAGAATGAAGAAACAGAGAAGGGGGTGAACTCAGGACGGATACTGTAACAGACAGAGAGCAAAGTGAAAGGATGAAGAAATAAGTATATCAACAAAATAAATTATGAGACATTAAAAAATTTTGGGAAAACGTAAAAGAAAATATTTGCAACATTTTAATTGGTTACTTTTTTCTAAACCAAGGTCTAAAGATATTGAGAATAGGGTTCCAGTTGCTGTGTGCATCCTTGCTTGAAACAGCTGCTTCTAGAAGGATTGGTCTCACAGCGAGGAATAGACGAATTTGATTCATTTGAAGTATATAAGAACATCTTTAATGTTATATATCATTTTAAGATCTTAACTCAGTTTTTTATGAACTCCACATTGTCACATAAGATTCAAGATTTCTTTCAATAATAAATCTCATTTTGAGATTTTAAGTCACTTTTTGTAGATCTCACACAATGAATCCTAACTTCACGCCCAAACACATATAACACTCTCACCCTCTCTTCTCCTTTCTTTTCCTTCCTTAGCTTCCCCATCTTCCTCCACTCAACCCTCCTCTCAACTTCGGTGACCACCCTTCCCCTTTGCAAACCTCACCCTTTGAGCGACCACCCTTCCTCTCCACCCAACTCTTCTCTACTCCACCCTCATCTCGCCTCCATCAATAAGGATCTCACCAATCTTCAACTAAGAGCAGACAATCTTGCCTTTATAGTCATTGATCTCATGAAAATTGAACAGATTAATGATCTCCATGCTCCTCTTCACAAAATCACAGAGGGAGGTGAAATATCTCATTGGGGAAGAGGTGGTGCTGCGAACGGCGGTTCGAAGTGTCATGGCTGTGACATGCTGGACGTGCTCAATGCGGCGTTCAACAGCCACACATAGAGGGAGGTGAAAAACCTCATCGGGGAAAGGGTGGTGTCGCTTGTGGTGGTTCAAATGCCTATTGACAACATATTTTTTTAACTTATTTTATTTATTTCTTATTTTGAAAACTTGTCATTATTGTTCCAGATTTGTTCATATTTTCAAACTTGTTCTAGATTTGTTCATTCTGGACTTGGTTGTTGCTCTTCATTCCCTTGTTTTGTTCTTCTTAAAATTCCAAGAACAATTGATTTTTAGGATTAGGTTGATTTCATGAATACAGATGAACAAGTAATTTTGCGACATTGTCTTGTTTCTGTATATTTATTTTCCTGTGTATAAGATCACCAAAATAATTAGAAGGATGGATATCATATATACATCTTAAAAACTATTTTTCTGTTCCATATAAATGAAATCAATCATAAATAATTTCCTTTCACTACTATAAAAAGGGGTTTCTAAGACGGTTCTTGAACTCATTCTAAGACGGTTCCAGACCTGTCCTTGTATGAGGCGACTTTGAAAGTCCAAGCTTTCCAAGACGGTTCCATGATCGTCTTTGTTTCGAAGATTCTAAAACGGTTGTCTAGCAAGACCGTCTTAGAAGGGGTAAAAAAAACAAAAAATGAAAATGAAAAACCATGCATTCTAAGACAGTTCCTACGTATGACCGTCTTAGAATGTGACTATTCTAAGACGGTTCCTTATTGAACCGTCTTAGAAGGGGTGAAAAAAATAAAAAATAAAAAACTATACATTCTAAGACGGTTCCTATGTATGACCGTCTTAGAATGTGATTATTCTAAAACGGTTCCTTATTGAACCGTCTTAGAAGGGGTGAAAAAAACAAACCATGCATTCTAAGACCGTTCCTACGTATGACTGTCTTAGAATGGTTACATTCTAAGACGGTTTTCAGAATAACCGTCTTAGAAATAACCTTTATTAAAAAAATAAAATAAATTTAAACTAAGACGGTTTTTCTAAATAACCGTCTTAGTTTAAATTTATTTAATTCTTTTACGAATATTTTTTCTTTTCAATATTCAATTTATTAATTTATAAACTCTTAAGCAGTAAATAAAAACAAGACTATATTGATAAATAAAAAAGTTAGTTGATAACATAAAACTTCAATTAATTGGGTAAAACAAATAAAATAATGTCACATGAATAATTTCTAAAACTAGCAAGTAAAATGGTTTATTTAGTTACTTTTCTAAAAAAAATACCATTTGTATTTTTAAATAAATTAAATAACAAAAAATAAAAATATGCATATTAGGCAAGCGCCAATATAATTGAACTTGAATAAAATATAACCTCTAAATTACAGCAGCTACGTATGTATATATGATATTTTTACTTAAAAAACTTCAAATTTAGTTCAACATAATGTGGAAGTTCATGTCAGAGTTCACATATTCCTTGCATCATACTGGATTGCCCTTACCTAGTTGAAGGGATATCCTGCAGCTGAAAGGACCAAACATTATAAGCATTCTGAACCATACATATGAAAAACATTAACATACATATGAAAAACATTAATTATGCTTTCTGTTGTTAGTAGCTGTAGCATTAGTTAAAACTGAAATAACTATAACAACTAGAAATGCTGAACAACTAGAAATGTTTTTACGAGTACAATTCTATAATAACTATAATAACTAATGTTTTTACGAGTTCCTACGTATGAAACTGCAAGAATTCTATCTATTTTTACGAAAAACTAATGTTTTTACGAGTACAATTCTAGTTGTTTGCTTTCTGCTGCAAGCTCTGTAGATAGAATTCTTGCAGTTTCATCTCTTTCATATTGATGGATATCAGATTGAGAAACCAAACAGAATGCAAAGTGAATTTTATTGAATATTCATGGTATTAAAGTTCTCTTCCCACTTTCTACGAGTACAATTTTTCTCAAAATGACAGAGAAGATCTCACTTTCAACCTCTCCTTTTATTTGTAGGCAACATATCTTAATTGAATTATTTCAGCCCACTAACCTAATCAACAAGAGAATGACTACTAACCATAGATGATGCACCCCGTGAGTAGGTTTGCTCCATACACCAATAGGCACGGGAAGCTTCCAACACCTCCACGGAGAGTATAGAGCCGGCAATTGCACCCAATGAAACTCCCCGTAGAAGACCACTCTTAGTAGCCTTAGCTGCTAGAGCACCAGCTATAGCTCCTGTCAGGGCCCCAGCGGCAACCAAAAAACACAATTATATGAGACCAATGAAACCAAACCAAACCAAACTGCCTGTGCAACACAAGCCTATTTGGCTTAGGGATTGGTCATAGCTTGTGCTAAATCCTTAGTTGTCTATATATAGAGAGAGAGAGAGGGGATCCTTTTACACCGGTGTAAAACTTTATAGTTTTACACCATTCAATAACTTTTTACTGGATAAATATTTTACAAAATCCACCGTTAGATTGAAAGCTTATATCATGTAGATCACATGTCTCAAATTTCACAAAAATCCGAAATCATTTGAAACCTAATTGATATATATAAAAATTAACGGTATATGTACTTCTAAAATATGTAAAAATTATACTATTTTGATTACATTCCACATGATTTCGGATTTTTGTGAAATTTGAAACATGTGATCTACATGATATAAGCTTTCAATCTAACGGTGGATTTTGTAAAATACTAAACCAGTAAAAAGTTATTGAATGGTGTAAAACTATAAAGTTTTACACCGATGTTAAAGGATCTCCTCTCATATATATATATATATATATATATATATATATATATATATATATATATCGTATGCTAATAATGTAGCAAGTAGTAAGGATAGCCTTACAAGCTGCTGGAATCACTGTTTCCAATCATGGAGCTCGCCAACTTGACTATATCCTTGTAGCTAGTTTGGTTTTGAAAGAGGTACTAGATCCTAATCATTTTTCTGGACTTTTTTATATTAATTGAAATACAAATGAATCACTTATATTGCTATCATTCTCGATAGTGGAACTAAAATTTGGTCATTCTTTGTTTGGTTTTAGTTAATCATGCAATATTTGGTACCTCCATAGATGAAACACCATCAAAGAGCTATAACAAAACTATAAAAAAAAAAATTAAAATTACAACAAAAATTACAAATTCTGTAAAAGAAAAATATTAAATAAAAAAATATAAATTGGAACTGAACTTCATTCAGCCACTGGTGCGGAAATATCAGCTTGCTCATTCATGAGATTCATATTCATATAGGTTTGAATGAGAGGGATAAAATACTTCTCTATTAAAACTATTAGCTTTCACCAAAACAAATAAGCATTGACCAAAACAAGGAAAAATTAGAAAATCAATAAAAACAACCAGCCAAATATACAATGGTACAATGAAAAAAAAATAATGGTGACAGATTCAAAATAATTAATAGTGATTAAGGTTCACTAATCTAGTCCTAAAACTACAACAAAGTCAATGGTGATAAACTTTAAAAAAATCATCTTAGAAGCCTCTTGAAGTGGGTGGCTTGATGAGGATGTTTGAGATGATTATGGTCTGAGATTTACATTAAAAGACAAGTATCATTTGACAAGAATAAAACTAATATACATAAAATATATCTATATCTGTTAGTTTAAAATAACTAACTGTATACAAATTAGACCAAGAAAGGCCTTTAACATAGTGAAGCATCAAAGTCATGGACATATGCAGGTCCAAGGCTAACTGTATCTTGCAATTTAGATTAGACTATCAAAACTCACTATATTTTCTCATTGCACAAAACAGAGTTTCACAAAAAATTACGTGGGCCATCTTAAATTTCAATTACACGAATCCTTCTCATCCAGCTTTCACGTTTAAATTACATATATTGTAAGGAATAAGAGATATTCCTAGACGTGAACATACTCAGAAAAGTGATAAGAAATGTACACACCCAAAGCTAGGAAATTTTCTCAGTCAATATTGCTCCAAGAAATTAAGAGTATAAGATTCTACTTTATGTACTCAATGGTATACCTACATCACCAATTTAACACAATGAATGACAAAACCCAGAATTTAAACTCTATAACCAACACATAAACTCCACCCTGCGCACATGCATAGACCAAATAACAAAGTTGCAAAACAATGCAAGTTGTACAAGTGACACATGTTCAAACAAGAAAGCTCATTTCTCCTTTGCAGACAACAAGTTGACAACTAATGTTAGTTAATTAAAAAAGCAACTATATACAATTCAAAATGCAAGTTGGCAAAGAACATATACACTAAAAAAGATTGATTTGCTTTACCTCTGCAGATTTTTCTGGACCTTCATTCGTTCAACAAATGCTCTTGCTACCTGCAACACCCAAAGATAAAAGTATCCCAAATAATATTAATAGATCTTCTATTGAGAAACAAGAAAGGTTTATCCGAGAACAAGTCAATAACTCACCGCTGCAGAATCAGCACTACTAGCATTTCCATTATCAGAAGCAGAACCTCGAAGAGTGGCGAGCAGCGGCGCGGACCAGAGCGGAGTAGCACGGACCGGAGCGAAGCTGCGCAGAGAAGTGCGGAGCGGCGCAGACCAGAGCGGACCAGAGAGAAGACGTGTGAGCGTGGACCAGAGCGGAGTAACATGGGTCAGTCATGGCAGAGCAGCGCGGAGAAGCATGGAGCGGCGCTGGTTCTCTCAGTCTCTCTGCACACACTCTCACTCTCCTCCTCTAACATAGATATTATATAACAAAAAAAAAATTTAATATCCGCACGTGCAGACATTTGCACCACTGTGGGTCCGCCCCTGGTTGTCGGCGTCGGTGAGGAAGGCGATGCGGCGCTAGTGGAAGGCAATGTGGAGCATGGCGTCAATGGGGGTTTCACTGCGATTAAGGAGAAAGAACATTGTGCTCTAAGTCTTGTTGTTACCTTCTTGATCTTGGCCTCTACCATTGTTGCAAACTGAACGGCGAGAGAAAAATAGAAGACGCAGCAAAACAATGAGAGAGAAAGAAAAGAGGAAGTGAAACGGTGAAGAAAGAGAATGCGTAAATAGTGGTGTTTATTCAGATTTTGAAAAAAAGATTAAAGATTTTAAGCTGGTTACACTCAAAACCGTCCTTGTAGTTACATTTCAAACACGATTATTGGACAACCGTCTTTGAACTTCACAACTTATTTACAAAATTGTCACCGTGCACCATTCTAAGACTGGTATTTCACAACCGTCTTAAAACATGCGTCTCAAAATACCCTTTTTGTAGTAGTGTTTAGATCAAACTCATATGAATTACATAAAATATTTCTCTAGGAGCCCGTGTATATGCACGTTTGTTAAGCTAGTATATGTAAATATAAGTATGACATGAGGATATAAGTGGAGAAAAAAAGGACAGACTCCATATCCAGATCTAATGCTTCTACATTTGACTAATTTATACATTGATGTTATTTCTGAAAGTAGAATCTCACTATCTTTTAGGAAAAATTATTTTATGGTCTCGGATCAATACATATTCATAATTACAACCTATTTTATGTAACATGTAGTTGAATATTAAGATCGGTTGAACTATATATATGGTGAACCAGACTATATAATAATTTCCCATCTGAATCTATCTTAATACACTCATACATGCAGTGCAGGTGCTTGAGAACAAACTTAGCAAGCTAGCTAGAGAATAGTGTTCATATTGTTGCGACTAGGGTTTTTATATATCTCAGTTCTAGGAGAGGTTCCAGGCTTTGCCACCTTTCATGTTGAATTTTTTGAGCCTCCCAAAGAACATGACCAAGATAAGGATGAACTTGCCTTTGCTATTCCACCTACCGGAGAATCCAACCCATGAATCTTTGCACGTCGCATCGGGTTTCAATTGCCTAGTGCAGCTGTATCCCGTTGAGAACCCTACGTTCCCATAAGCACTGCACATTTTTTTTTTTTCACAATATAGTTTTCATTTAAGTAATACTACTATCATGGAAGAAACATGGATTAATATATAAGAATTATGCGTTATTTTTTTAGGGTCGCGCCTTTTAAAGTATAAAAGTTATAAAAATTTGCGCTTCCAATTTATTTCTAATAATAAAATATAAGAGATTTTCACTTGTCTTTCAATGATAGGACCCTGGTTGCAATAGCATACGTTGGTGGAATGTTATAGCTAATGATCACAAAATTTTGTTTCATGTCCAATCACGCAATGTGAATAATGTCAACAAGGAAATGCTACATGCATTAGGAAAACCAGAAGTGGGCCATGCTCATGGTGACCACAAAATTACTAAATTCAATAATTAATTATCACACAAGAAGAAAATATTAAGGAATGTAGCAAAATTTTTAAGGAAAAGAACATAATAATTCTAATACATGATTAGTTAAAATTATGATACTAGACAAAGACAAAGGTAAGAAAAGAAAAATATGATAGAACAAAAATTCTACTTATAGAATAATTTTTTATCATATATATTGTTTGACGAATAATAAATAATATTAATAAAATATATTAAAATATATAATTTTAATTATCTTAATATAATTGACATCAAATTTAATAAATTTACAGGAAAAAAAATTAGAATAAATAAATTGATTCTTTTAAATAATTACATTGATTAATTATAATTTTTTTCAAAAGGGATATAAATAAAACTATATGTGTCAATTTTAATTCTTTATTTCTGGAACAAAAAAAATTTGAGTAACAAAAAATAAAATTTTTAATATCATATATTTTAACAAATCAAACGGAATCAAAATGTTATTAATCAAATTTGATATTTTCACAGCCTGCTTTACATTAGTTTTACATTTTTATTTTATTTACATATCATATAAGTTTAAATGATATTTATTTTATATTCTTAATTTAACTTGTTGCATTATTTTAACCTGCTTTCGTTAACGTTAAGGTGAAGAAAGACAGAGAAAATAAGAGAAAGATGAAATTTGAAAGTAGAGGAAAAATTTAAACGTGTGAAAATGTGAATATAATATAATTTTATAAAAATATATTAAAAATAATACCAATTCAATAACTAGTTTCATGCATATATATACATGAGAATGTAAGAGTTGATATTAGTTAAGTACTATTTGTGATGTTTAACTGAAAGTGTTTAATATAATTATCCATTCTAGGTCATTAATTGATATGGATTATATACAGTGAGGAGAAATTATTAGAGATATTATGTCATTTGTGGTCTTAGTTAATAATTGTGCAACACATTGATAACAAGTTGATCAGGATCATAAATTACATGTTGGATCATCTAATATTTTATCGCGGGAGAGATAGAGTAGTGACTTACATCATGACAACGAAGAGTACCAATATGACTGAAGAGATGGAGGAGAGATCAAAAACAGATTCACCGGCGTGTCTAGCGTTTGTAACTTGAAACAACGACGCCACCACTTTCTCATACACATTCAAACCCTTCATGATTTTGGTGTTCCACTCCATAGAGCAAAGCATCACAAACTGTATAAGATTGAAACCCATCACAGTAGGAACCAGGAGGCAACAATGAAGAGCAGAAAGCATGTGATCATAACCCACGTCTTTGAAATTCTTGAGCAAGTGCGAGTATTCCTGTCTTTTAGTAACCCTTTCCAGAACCATTACCACAAGCCTCAAACACGGTGGGTAAAGGGTGTTACCTAGAAGGATGTGTCGGAGAACAAGAAGAAGGAAGCCCCAAATTCTTCTTGAAAACCATCATGTTCTCGTTGGTGGGGATGAAACCGGCTTTTGTACGTAAAAGGGGTAATTTTTTTTTTACAAATTACCGATTAAGGGTTGATTTTAAAAAATTTACGAAAAAAGGGTAAGTCGTAAAATTATTTACGACTTCTAAGAGGAAGTCGTAAATAATTTTACGACTTCATTTTTTTTAATTTTATTCGCTTAAAATCGTAAACATTTTTATGACTTCAAAATAATTACAATTTTAAATTTACGATTTAAAAGTCATAATATAAAATCGTGCTAAATAATATGATTTTCAAAATTAATTTTATATAAGTCATATATTATTTTACGACTTCAGTTATATTTTTATTTTTTTTATTTCAAGAAATTTTTTTTTAAAAGTCATATAATTGGATACGACTTCTTCATTATTTTTTTTTATTTTTTGAAAGTCGTATAACCCTATACGACTTCTTCATCAATTTTTTTAATTAAAGTCGTATAATTCTATACGACTCTTGTTTTATTTTTTTTTAGGTTTTTTTTAGGAAACGTTATCTTTAATTTTAGTAATTTTTGTAATTTATTTTATTTATTCGTAAAAATTTGATTTAATATTTTATATATTTTTTTATTTTGTATTGAATATAAACATTAAAAGAAAAAATTATTTTATTTTGTTATTTATTTTTGTTTTTTGCATTTTAATTGTTGTTTTATTTTTATTATAAAAATTATGT
>PYAF01004510.1:177598-192408 GCA_007407185.1 Glycine tomentella | reverse complement strand
AAAATAATTTAAAAATACGTAAATAACATAATTTATATAATAAAAATAAAAACAACAATTAAAATGCAAAAAACAAAAATAAATAACAAAATAAAATAATTTTTACTTTTAATGTTTATATTCAATAATAAATAAAAAATATATAAAATATTAAATCAAATTTTTAAGAATAAATAAAATAAATTACAAAAATTACTAAAATTAAAAATAACGTTTCCTAAAAAAAACCTAAAAAAAAATAAAACAAGAGTCGTATGGAAGAATACGACTTTAAAAAAATAAAAAAAAATAAAACAAGAGTCGTATAGAATTATACGACTTTAATTAAAAAAAATTGATGAAGAAGTCATATAGGGTTATACGACTTTCGAAAAATAAAAAAAAAATAATGAAGAAGTCGTATCCAATAATACGACTTTTGAAAAAATATTTCTTGAAATAAAAAAATTAAAATATAACTGAAGTCGTAAAATAATATACGACTTATATAAAATTAATTTTGAAAGTCGTATTATTTAGCACGATTTTATATTATGACTTTTAAGTCGTAAATTTAAATTGTAATTATTTAGAAGTCGTAAAAATGTTTACGATTTTAAGCGAATAAAATTAAAAAAAATGAAGTCGTAAAATTATTTACGAGTAAATAATTTTACGACTTACCCCTTTTTCGTAAGTTTTTTAAAATCAGCCCCTAATCGGTAATTTATAAAAAAAAATTACCCCTTTTACGTACAAAAGCCGGATGAAACCACAACTAGCAAACGAGGAAACTACGGGAAACAAAGAAAACGTTGCAATCTTAATGCCTTTATTTTTCAGTACTTGTCTTGCACTCGGTACCAAGGTTATGTACAAAGACGCAAAACCGAAGCCAACAAATTGAACCACCAAAAGGTAACCTAAAACTACATAAGTCAGGTATCTAAGACAGTTATACTTAAGTCTATCATTGTCGTTAAAGGACACTACCGTGCCCTTTGGAACGTTAACATTATTACTATCACTTGGTTTGTGGTTTTCTGATTCTGAGTGATGAATAGAAACTAAACCAAGTTCAATTTGATTGGCATTTATCGAGGGCTTCTTTGCGGATAAAAATGGATTGGTGTTAACATTTTTTTGGTCTAAACCACATGTATCTTCTCCTAGAGGTAATCTTGTTCGAGTCATGTAAGAATGATTAGTGCTAACTTTATTTTGTACACTCCGGGTGAATTTATACCTAGCAAATATAAGGTCGAGCATGGAAGTGAAAACTTCTCCACCAACAAACATGAGAAGGGTTAGGAGAATTAGTTGAGAATTGGAGAAAACCTCCATTTCAACGGCTACCATGCTAGAAACTGTGGAAGCAGAAAATGAGGTGTAAAAGAGGTCCAAGTCACTTGGTATAAGGGGGCTCCTTGGCTTGGAGGCCTTGAGACTGAGGTAACCAAGCAGAGAAAGAATCACAAAATAACAAAGTTGAATAAAGAAGGGGTGGACATGGAAGGCTAGAAAACGAACCAAGAATCCAATGCTGTGTGGGAAAAACTTACAAAAACGTTGATGTTGTTGTTTTCGACTGAAGTAGTAGGCAAAATTCTTCATCATTGTTTTTAATTGAACAAGTACGAGAAGGGTCTTGGTGTGGATGTACGTCTAATTGGAGCAATTTATAAAGCAATAAAAAACACCTGTTCATGTGGGCTCTTGGTGACCTCACTCTAATTAAGCCTGTAATAGGTTATGCAAAAGGAGGAGCATAAACATGCATATAAAAAAATCATCTACCTTATGTGGACATTTATAAATTATTGATCATTTGATCTTATATAAATTATTGTGGTTGTTGTAATTTGATCAATATTTATTAACTTCTTCTAACCTGTCATGTTCTCACATTATACTCCACCAGAGTATATGGAATTTCCTACCTTCGTGTGACGCGTGGAGATATTCAAAGTAAAAAACAGTGTCAAAATAAATTAAATATTGTTAATGTTGCACCGTGCGTTGCTCTGAATCAGCATGTTCATGTTTGTCGTTTGATTTGAATCAGAGAACCTGTGATATCTTCAAATGGAATTTAATGAGTTAAACTTTTCTTTTAAAAAAATAATAGTAATATATAGTCTTGTTTCATTTTTATGACACTTTTTACAACAGAGATATAAAAAAAATGGATAATGTGAATGATTGAGAGTGATAAAAAAATATAATTTTTTTAAGTGAAAATAAAATTATTCTTCCAAAAACACTGATTCACTTAAAGGATAATGATATCAAATGATGGATCGGTGAAAAAGCGAAGTGATCGATTCCCCAACGTGATATATTTATCAAACAATCAATTTGTGCAATGTCTTCTCCACTAACTTGTTGCATCTTCCACTTTGAGCATGTTGATGTGGAATCATCCCACCACAAACAAATACACCTCTATTAATTGTGAATGCATGATGTGTGTAATTTTCATGAGATTGTAGTCTGTGTGAGACGAAATTTCAGTCATCTGTCACTTTATCTTTAAAGACACTAATTTTGATTCATTTTTAATATTAAATACTTTAAACCATAATTAAAACTGAATTCTTAATCTCTTAAATACATTTTCGAGTTTAACTCGTCATAGTCGAACTCAATTCAAGTAAATGTTATTGAATATATTCAGACTCTAAATTTAAAATCTTTTATTTATAAAATTCAATTGCTATTATCAACATTTATGTATTATTAATAAAAATAAGAGAAATTTATTCATATGATATTTTTTTAATAGCTAAAAAATATAGAAAAGAAGAAAAAAAGGTTGAGGTGTTAATATATTCTCTTGTTCACTTTTTCTTTCATATTAATTGTAATTTATTTTATTTTTATCTCTGTTCTTTTCCCATCATAGTAATATTTCACATTATTTTTATCTTTTTCTTTTTCTTTTTATCTTGCTTTCTTCCATCCCAATTCGTCCCAATATATGATAGACATTAAGATTTTTCAAATGCAGAATAAGATGTGAGATTTGATCCTAGAGAGATAGAAAAAATATATATTATAAAAACATAAAGAAGAATAACACAACTTAAAAAATAATAACCCTCCTCCTTAATAATGTTGCATTTATTTGCTTCAAGGACATTTATGTTTTGTAGGGAATAATTAACATCTAATAGCAGGATTAATGAAATCACCTATCTTCAAAATTGTCCATTTTCTATCCCATCAATCATATTGTCATTGTATTAATAAGATTTGTATTTTAAATTCTCACGTTAAAACATGGTTAAGTCAAGTGTCTCCATTAACCCATAGTTCCTTCCTTTTCCATTTCAGCAAACTCACACAACTTGCTACCTTTTGTTTTGCCTCGATGCTTTGCTACACTGGTGGAGATTCGCACCGTCACCCCAGCATTCATCCTCATGGCATCGTCTAGTCTTGATGTAACGTCAGAACAAATCATATTGACAAGACTGTATTTTTCACTGTCGAGAGATCAAATAGAAAAGGGAGTAGATCGATGACGATATCGTTTGAATCGGCAATGTTATGGAAATGATACTGTGGGCCTAATTATAAGGGCCAATTATTATTTAAGAATTGTGCATTTAGTTGGTTCATTGAATTTGGACTTTGATCAAGTCAATAAGAGTAGTTTAGATATGGAGGTGGAGACCGATATTCTCGGAGAGTGGGGCGCATAATAATTGCCAGGTAAATTGCCTATAAATATAGAGAGGTTACAGCTAAAAAGGTACACACATTCTGACTCTATCCCTTTCAATTACACAGAGCATACACCCCATGCCCATTGGTGGTATTTCTGTGTGATCGTCTGCTTCAAGGTGTCATTCTCCATTGATACTCTTGAGGTTGCAGAGTTAGAATTGATCCAATAGCAAACATCCAGCACATCAGTGTTGCACATTTGTGTTCTGGAAATATCCAGAACATTGGCGCCGTCTGTGGGGAACGATAAAATTCGAGTCCCACGATTCAGCAATGGTGAATACAAGAAATAGTCAGTCAGTGCCACGTTCCGAGATGCCAAACAGGGAGATATTCATACCGGAGAATCGAAATGTGGTGCAACGTGAAGAAATGCATGTTACGGAAGCTGTTTCGGACGCGGCTTCTTCTCCTGTTCCGACTGAGCAACGGAGGGAGGCTCCAACGAGAAGGATGGTGCAGGAGGAGGAGTTGGGAGAACGGTTTGTCAGTAATGCTCTCAAATCGATTTTAAGTCAGATTGAAAGCATGGAGAGAAGACAAGCTCTTCAGAGACAGGAGGATATCCGGAATATAACTCGCCGGATGGAGGAGCGTAATGAAGAGTGGAGACGTGCCGAGACCCAGAGGATGGCACAGTTGGAACAGAGATTACAAGTTATGGTAGAACGGGTGGATGTTTTGAACCATGAAGAGGAGTCATTACCTACAGCACAAGATTCGAGGATACCCTTGAGTTGATCAAGGAATGCCGAGCAGCCGGGAGACCAAATATGAATTGAAGGGCCACCTCGCGAGCGGATCCGAGTTCATGAGACGCTGCGAGACGAGGTCAGGAATGACGAAAACGTTCCTAGCCGGGTAGAGAATTTGGAAGCTCTGCAAGTCAACCAAAGACGGACTTTCCCTGGCTTAGATAGGGAGTTAGATACTCGTGGAAAGGAGGGACCGGTCTATCGTAGAAAGTATAGCCGGGGACAACAAAACAATAGCCCTTTTGTGGACGAGATTGTGAATGCTCGATATTTGGATGATTTTGACGGGTCATTCCTGTCAAAATATGATGGAACCACAAGTGCACATTGACGAGTTCGATTTGCAAATGTGTGTCCGGGGTATTGACGAGCCGATTATCTCAAGCATTTTTGTTACTACATTGGCGGGACCGACACAGACTTGGTTTCATACGTTGCCGCCGAGATCGATTCGGAATTTCGAGGATAGGCAGAAATTCTTGTTGAATTTCGCGTCCAATAAGAAGCAGCCAAAGTCTGAGTTTACCTTGGGGAAAATAAAGCAGTTACCCGGGGAGACGCTACAAAGTTATCTAGACCAATTTAAAGAAGCAGCATTACAGGTACAGGAGTTAGAGGAGAAAGTTCATGTTTATTTGATCTCTATCGGGTTGAATGGGTCTACAAGATTCGCTAAGTCCATTTACAAAGACCCTGTGAGATCACTTATGGAATTTCGTGCCTGGTCGAAGAAATACCTGGAGTTAGAGCAGATGGAGATTGCAAATAACCCAAGGCGAGAGAAGGAGCGGAGCCCTAGAAGAAGGAGTCTGCCCCCAAAGAATAAGGGACATGCCGAAAATCGAGCCCGGAACAATGAAGTGAAGTTCAGGCCGGGCAGATATGAGAACAAATATGAGAAGTACACTCCGTTGAACGTTTCCCGATCTCAGATTTGGAAGGAGGTAGCCTTAACTGATATGAAGAAGATAGAACGACCTCATCCTATATTTAATAAGGCCGGGTTAGATAGGTCACGATTTTGCGAATTCCATAATGGACCCGGGCACACCACGGATCAGTGTTGGGATTTACGAGATGCAATTGAGAAGTTCATCCAAGAAGGAAGATTAAGGCAATATGTGATCAAAACACAAGGACGAAAAAATAAACGCAAAGGAGACGAGTTTCAGCACGAGAAGGATGAAAGAAAGAAGTCGCGAGAAGAAGATGACATATTCCCGGAACCTGAATTTGAATGTAATGTGATTTCGGGGGCCATGGGAGGTCCAGGCGACACGGCTAATCAGAGAAAGAAGTATCTGAAGGAGGTGTTGTCGGTCCGAGCCCAACAGAAGTTTAAAGATCAGGAAGGGGACAAGGAACCTCCACTTTTGTATTTTACGAAGCAGGATATGAAAGGAGTAGTGCTGCGCACGAGGACGGACTGGTTGTCACTGGAATGGTAGGCAATTGCCGGGTTAAGAAGATGTTCGTAGATAATGGGAGTTCCGCTGACATAATTCTATGGAGCACGTTCAAAAAGATGAACCTGGATGTCGAGGATTTGAAACCGTGTAAAACCATGTTAATCGATTTTAATGGCGGAAACACGAATGTTAAGGGAGCCATTTACTTACGATTGACTTTAGGAACGAGGGGAGCTTTCAAGTCAGAAAGGGTGAAGTTTGTGGTGGCCGACTTCCCTTCCCAATATAATATGATATTGGGAAGGCCCACCATTCATAGATGGGATATTCTAATGTCTACGAAACATCAGAAGCTCAAATTTGTGGCCGGCAATGGTCAGGTAGTTACTGTATATGGAGATCAGAAAGATTCTCGGCAATGTTATTATGACACAGTCTGGGAAAGTGAAAGCAAATCACTGCCATTATCTCGAGACGCTGTCAGAAATCGGGATGCCACAACGACAACAATGGCCAAATACGACCAGTGAACATTGGTGATCAAGCTGGTCAAGTTACCAACATAGGACGAGTAATGGAAACCGGACAAAGGGAGGCGCTTATCCAGTGTCTTAAGAAAAATCGAGATGTGTTCGCATGGAAGGCGTCTGAGATAGTCGGAATAGATCTTGAATTTTGCTGTCATAGATTATCCATGTATCTGGGGTCAAAGCCGATACAACAGAAGAAGCGGAAGTTGGGACCAGAAAGAACTCAGGCATTGCGGGCTCACATTGAGGAGTTGCTACAAGTCGGGTTCATACGGGAGATTCAATATACCACCTGGCTTTCAAATGTTGTGATGGTTCGTAAATCGAACGGAAAGTGGAGAGTATGCATGGACTACACAGACTTGAACAAGACATGCCCAAAGGATGTGTACCCTATGTCGAACATAGACGAATTAGTGGATAACTCCTCTGGGTTCAAGGTCCTATCGTTCATGGACGCATTTTCCAGATACAATCAAATTGCAATGCACCCGGAAGATCAGGAGAAGACGACATTTATTGGTGACAAGGCCAATTATTGCTACAACGTCATGCCGTTTGGGTTAAAAAATGCAGGGGCCACATATCAGAGAATGATGAACAGTGTGTTCGAGCCGCAGCTTGGCCGCAACATTGAAGTATATATTGACGACATGATAGTTAAAACTGCAAAAATCAGTAAGCATGTCGAAAATCTTGAGGAAACGTTTAGCCGGCTACGAAAATACAATATTCGTTTAAACCCTCTGAAATGTACTTTTGGAGTCGAAGCTGGAAAATTCTTGGGATTTATGTTGACACATAGAGGAATAGAGGCGAACCCGGATAAGTGCCCAGCCATACTGGATATGCAGTTTCCGAATAACAAGAAGGAAATACAACAATTAACAGGAAGCATAGCCACGTTGACACGCTTCATGCCGAAGTCGGCAGAAAAAGCCCTTGCTTTTTTCAAGATGTTGAAGAAACAAGCTGTAATAAAATGGAACACGGAGTGTGAAGCCGCGTTCGCCGAGATGAAAAAGACCTTAGCATCCCCCCTTGTTTTGTCAAAGCCGGAACCAGGACAAGTGTTGATTCTGTACTTGTCAGTAGGCGAAGAGGCCGTCAGCGCCGTGTTGGTACGAGAGGTCGACGCAACCCAGAAGCCAATATACTTTGTAAGCCGGGCTTTGCGCGACTCCGAGTTGCGATACCAAAAACTAGAGAAGTTGACATTAGCACTGATCACAGCAGCCAAGAAGTTACGACCATATTTTCAGAGCCATACCATTGTTATAAGGACGAATCAACCAATCCGGCAGGTGCTTCACAAGCCAGACTTAGCAGGAAGGATGACTAATTCGGTAGTTCAATTGTCCGAGTTTGATTTAAAATTTGAGGCTCGGCATGCCATTAAATCCCAGGCATTGGCGGACTTCGTGAGGGAGCTTACTCCTCACTCCTCGGGATCAGGAGATTGGTGGAAGTTATACGTGGACGGCTCATCTAACAAGAAAGGAAGCGGTGTCGGGATCATAATTGAGAACCCGGATAGGGTAGCTACGGAGTTCTCACTGCAGCTCAGTTTCCCAACGTCGAATAATCAGGCCGAGTACGAAGCATTAATTGTCGGGTTAACGTAGGGGAAGGAACAGGAAGCCGGAAGGGTGAAGGTGTTCACAGATTCACAGTTGGTGGCGACCCAAATAGATGGTCGTTATCAAGTAAAGGGGCCCTGTTGTCAAAATATTTAGGCCGAGTAAAAGAGGTCATAGCCGAATTTGATGAGGTGGAGGTTAATCATATTCCTAGGGAAGATAATACCAGGGCCGACATCTTGTCAAAGTTAGCCAATACCAATAGTCCTGGAAATAATCGAACTGTGGTTCAACAACAAATGCTACAGTCGTCTTGCATAATGATGGTCACAACATAATAAGATTGGAGGCTACCAATAGTTGATAACTTGGAGAAGGGAATGTTGCTGGATGACGGGCTAGAGGCCAGGAAGTTGATACGAACTGCATCTATGTATACAATCATCAATAATGAATTATACCGACGTGGGCTGCATAGCCCATTATTGGTTTGTGTGAAATCGGATCGGGTTGACTATGTTTTGTCCGAAATACACGAAGGTATTAACGGACAACACATGGGGGCGAGAGCATTAGCAAGAAAAGCACTCCGGGCCGGATATTACTGGCCGACCATGGGAGCAGATGCAATAGCACATGTCCGAAGATGTGAGAGTTGTCAGAAGCACGGGGTGCGGATACTATCTCCACTAGAGGAATTGCAGTGCATATCGGCGCCTTGGCCGTTCTTCAAGTGGGGAATGGACTTGTTGGGACCGTTCAAGCCGGCAGTCGGGCAGCTCAGGTGGTTAATCGTTGCGGTGGATTATTTCACCAAATGGATTGAGGCAGCACCATTAGCTTCAATCACCTCGGTACAGGTTCAGCGATTTTTCGAAAGGAACATTGTTGCCAGGTTCGGAATTCTGGGAGAGGTCATTACCGACAACGGCACCCAATTTACTGACAAGGGGTTCCAGCAGATGATGTCCAAGTTCCATGTTCGACATAAGTTTGCCTCCATAGAACACCCTCAATCTAACAGACAGGCCGAGGCTGCGAACAAAATAATTTTGGATGCGTTGCGAAAGAGGATGCTTGATGCCGGGTCAGATTGGGTGGAGCAACTATACTTTGCCATATGGGGAATTTGGACGACCGTCCAAACATCAACAAGCGAAACTCCGTTCAGAATGATGTACGGTTGTGAGGCCATGATTCCAGTGGAAGTCAGACAACCATCATGGCGCCGAGAACAGGTGTTGCACAGAGGTGAGGAGGCGAATAGAGAATCGATGGAGATAGAATCAGCACTGGTAGATGAAGTTCGGGTAGTAGCTCATGTCCGAGATATTAGGGCCAAGTGACAGGCAGCACTCGCATACAACAAGAAAGTGGTCCCGCGCCAATTCGAGCAAGCCGAGTTGGTTTTACGAAGAGCGGACGTCGGAAATAAAAATGCCCGGGATGGAAAATTTGCTGTTAATTGGGAAGGACCATATCAGATAGCTCAGAAACTCGGCCAAGGGGCTTACATGCTGGAGACTCTAGAAGGCGACAAAATTAAACGAACATGGAATGCGAACAAGCTTAAAAAATATTAAAGTTAATGCCTGGCAGGCTATTGTAAAAGATGCGGGTTTCTCTTTTATTGAGAGTATGAACTTGGAGATTGTTTCACCGGGTACATATGGTTCTCCTTCATTGAGATCACGCATTCTAGTTGAATCTGGTGGGTTTCTCTTTTATTGAGAGTATGAATTCGGAGGTCGTATTCCAGGTACATATGGTTCTCTGTCATTGAGATCACTAGTATGAATTGTGTACTACCGTTGTAGATTATAAATGTTTTATTATTGAGAGTATGAACCGAGAAGGGTTGTTCAACTTGGAACATATGGTTCTCATTTAAAATAAACTTATTGTAATGCAACGGTGTGAATTTTAATAAAGGAGGTTATTCAATATCATTGTGTTTTATGTAAAGTATGAATCCTGGTAAATCGCGATTCGTATGTTTTTCTTAAAACGTTATCGGAATAGATTTTAGAGCATTGAATGATACGCTGGCCGATTCTGATCAAATCGGTAAATAAGGGGTAACCCTCAGCGAAGTTTTTCATTGTGAAAATCTAAGTCTTGGGAATAAAATATGCATATAATATTTGGTCGTTGGAACCACAGGCGCACGTATAAGCAACCAATTGCCCGGGTAGCTTGAACTCGGATATCATATGATAAGGTATTGGTTAAAATATATATGTTCCAGGCTAAGGGCCTAACATTAAAAACAGTAAAGATGTTCCAGACTCAGCCCGATAAAACAAAGATAATACAAAGTTAAACCAGCATTCCGGCCATTCATTCCTTTGGGGAAGGTGGCTGGTCGCCGGGGGGAACATTAGTAGTTGGTGCGGTGGAGGTTGCTTCCTCTCCGGGAATGGGGTCCACGATGGCTAGCATAGAAGAATCCTCGGCCCCAGCTGGAGGAATTAGTTGGCCATCATCAACATAGGCCATGAAGTGCAGCCTGGTAATGGTTCAAGCAAGTGATTTGCTCAATGGCGTTGTTGAAGGGTTCCTCGGCAGCAGTGGCAAGAGTCGCTTTCATCAAATCCAGTTGACCTTCGTAGGCCCGGACTTTCTCGTCATGGGTGGCCTTTAGGGTGTCAAGAGAACCTTGCGTCCGGCCAAGATCACTTTGCAAAGAAGCAATGGAAGCCCGGGATGAGATCAACTAAAACACAAGTATGTCTGAGTGTGTGTTTAATTGCATATTTAATCACCTATCTATCATAATTTTGAAAATTTTACTATTCAATTTTTTTCATGAATTTTATCACTAAAATTTTCAATTTTTTTCATTAATTTTACCATCATGTTCATTGGCTGATGCACCTTCTTTAATGTGGGGGCAATTGCCCCCACCAAATTTTTTTATATTTGTTAATATATATAAAAAAATGCCCCATAAAAAATTATATATTATCCCATTGAATTTTTTAACCTAAACAAATATAAGACATTCAATATAAAATTACATGTTCAAGTCCAAATTATTTAGTCCAATTCTCATTTTTGTTACAATAACACAAAAAACACACACAGCAGGCCGTTTCATGTAACATCCAAAAAATAATCCAATAATTATTTAAATAAAAGTTATTTAAATATATATTTTAGTAAAGAAAATATAGATTAAATTATTTTAATATATTAGATTGTTATATTTTTTGAAAAACTATTAGTATAATAATATATTAGATCGGATAAAGATAATAAAAATAAGAAATTAAGAAATATTAGTTAAAAAAATCTCAAAATATATATTTTTAAATTAAGTAAAACACTTATATAAGGATAGCAAGTTTCTTTTCCTAGAATTACACAAATAAACAGTGTCTATTGAATTAGTGGGTTTCTAAAGGATTGAGAAGAAAGAAGAAAATGGAGAAATTCTATTGAGGCAAAAATAACTAAGAACTCTTATTTGCTTCAAAATGTGAGTAAAACACCTACCTTTTCAAAACTTTCATGGTATAATTCTTCTACGAGTGTTTTTTTTAATGTGTTCTTATATAAAGAAAACAAGATTAATGGTGTTTTAGTTGGTTATTTTAACAAAGGATGCTACATTTCATACACTAATTTAGTGGTGACAATAAAAAAAAAATCATAAAACACTTTCAAAGTATGAAAGTGCGTAGAGGACAATTATAATTTGTAGAAATTCGAGTACTTAAGATTTATTTTTTCGTAATATTATATATTTTGTAGTACCATGTGATATTTTATTTTATGAAATTATTAAAAATTATTTATTACCCCACTAACAAAAATTTCTAGATCCGCCACTTATGATATTGATTATAAAACAATGTCGTTTCATAAAAATTGATAACTTTTTTTAATATGTCATCATGGATAAATGTGCAAAAATTGAAAATATGAGTGATATAATAAAGTTTGTGGAAAAAAATTGAATGATATAATTTATAAAATAATAAAAGTTGAGCAATAAATTATGCAATTAAACTTCTTAAGTATGCAATTTTTTTCATTAAACATGTGGATCAATTAAGATGACATTGTTCAAATTTAAATACTCAAAAGAAGAGCCTTTCTACTTATTAATAATTATATTTGTATCAAACATAATTATGTTTTACGAAAAATATATAATTACTTAAAAGAAAATGTTCTCAGCTATAATACTATCAAAATCGAATAATTTGTCAAAACTTTCTCGACATTACTGGAATGTTATCACTAACAACATTGCTCCACTATTTCAATAATCATTTTTACATTAATATATGGCAACCTTGATCCCATTGTGTGTGTCCACTAAAAAAAAAAAATCGTTTTTCTGACAGAATTTTTCCGACGGACAATCTTCCATCGGTAATTTCAACATTTCCGACGGAAAATAATTTCCGACGGACTAGTTTCTGTCGGAAAAATTCCGTCGGAAATATTTAGATTACCGACTGAAAATATTCGTCTGTAATTAATCCGTGGAAAATAATTCAATTTCCAACGGATTTTCCGACGGAAATATTTGTGGAAAGGCAAAAACAAATTTCCGAATGATGTTTCCGTAGGTAATTTTCGACGGATCAAAATCCATCGATAATTTTAGCATTTCCGACGGATAATTCCGTGGGTAATTTTCGACGGATATGTCCGTCGGTAATTTCCCACGGATATATTCGTCGGAAATTTCCCACAGTCAAAATTTCGTTGGTAATTTTAGCATTTCCGATGGATAATTCCGTGGGTAATTTTCGACGGATAAATTACCCATGGAATTATCAATCGAAAATTTCCGACGGACAAAATTCCGTAGGTAATTTTAGCATTTCTGACGGATATTTCCGTGGGTAATTTCCAACGGATATGTCCGTCAGTTATATCCGTCGGAAATTACCCACAAACAAAATTCCGTCGGTAATTTTAGCATTTCCGACGGATATTACCGTGGGTAATTTCCGACGGATATGTCCGTTGGGAAATTCCGACGGATATTTCCGTCGGTAATTTGAGTATTTCCAACGGATTTTTCCGACAGAAAATATTTTGTGAAAAATTTTCGATTTGCCTCTAGAATATTTTCCGTGGAAAATATTATGTCGTAAATATTTAGGTCAATGACGGAAATTTTGCTTGGAGAGTATTCCGTGGAAAATATATTAGTTTTCAACGGAATCATATGTCGGAAAAATTGTTTGTGGAAACAATTTAAATTGTATTGTAATTTTATTTACATTTATACATTATTGTCTTTCTTCTATTTTTGTGCCAAATATCTTTATTCCTGGAAACAGAATCACCGCGGCGCTGATCGCGTGAGATATTTGATTTGAGGTTTTTATTAAAACTTTATGGCACTAACAGCGCGACCTCCCACGCTATCTGCGTCAACAATTCGAATTGAATGGTTGGTTTTGGGCATCTCCCGTGATTCGCACGGATTATGGCGCTGTTAGCGCGGATTGCTCGAACTGGAAACTTGATCTTTGCAAACTGGCGCAACTAGTGCGGAATATGACGCGACTAGCGCGGTTAATTCGAATGTTAAGTCTTCTCTTCTGGCTTTGTTTCTCCTCTTTTTGGCTCTGCATTTACAACTTGGTAATAAGGTGAGATAATAATAAGAAACTCAGGACGTTTTATAAATATTTTAATCGATTACTATCTTGTTTTAATCGATTACATATACTAAATAATCGATTACTGGAGCGTAATTAATCGATTATTTTCAGTTAAAAAGTTGTTATAAATAGAACCTCTCAGGCTGAGGTTTGTAACTTTTGAGTATTTTGAGAATTACGAATTGTAAGCAGTCACAAACGCTCTGAGCCTTTATTAGTGATAATTCTGAGATTCTAAACACTTAGAAGCTTTACAAATTAGCATGAGTTAGTGAATCAAGAAGAAAAAGCTTCATTGTTCATTCAAAGATTAAGGAAATGAATGCATTGAGTTAGTAATCTATTATTCAACCTGAATATCATTCATTGTTCATTCATTCTTGGATTATCAAGCGATATCTTTCCTTGTTCTTTGATTGTGTAAACTGTTCTTTGAATTTTTATTTTAAAGATTAATCTATTGTAAATGAGACTCTTGCAAGTGTAGAGATAATGTTTCTCTAGTTTTTGCTGAATATTGTTCTTGGCAAAGGGGTTTGGTCTCTAAGAGTCTAATAGGGTTTTAGACTTCTGAACTTTATCTAGGGTTTATAAAGAGAGACTTGTATAATTGCTTGTAAGGATATTTTTGCAATAGTGGAACTCTACTCTAGTGTTGAGTAGAAGAACTGGATGTAGTCTTATAGTGTTTGAGGTGAACCAGTATAAAATCTGTGACTAATCTTTCTCTTAATCTCATCATCTTATAATTACTTTGTTTGTGAATCAATATCATTGCTCAGAATTCTATACTCTATTTTCTATTCTTTGTGGAAAGGGAATTTGATTGAATATTGATTGTTGGTATTAAAACAATTTTTGAAAGTGATAAAGATCCTGTGGTAACTCTGATTTTAAAATTTTAATTGGACAAGGTTCAACCAATTCATCCCCCCTCTTGGTTGTTTTGAAGTGTTCCTTTGTTTTTCAATTGGCATCAAGAGTTGGTTCTTTTAAATTACTCAAGATCACTTTTTCTTTCAAAAAGGAATCATGAATACTTCACAAATAACCTTTAAGGAGGGTGCCTCTTTAAACAGACCTCCAATGTTTGAAGGGGAACATTTCAGTTTTTGGAAAAATAGAATGAAAATCTTTATTCAATCAAATGACCCAGGAGCATGGAATGCTATTGTGAAAGGTCCCTTTATTC
>PYAF01004510.1:154589-165173 GCA_007407185.1 Glycine tomentella | reverse complement strand
CTCTAGATCACATAAGGTAAATAATATTAATTGTAATTAATCATAATATAATATAGTAAATATTATCCCACAAGAATTTCTATTATATTTTTTGTATGATTAATTAGGATAAAATATTAAATTATATTTTTTTGATTTGTCCACAGGGATCAAGAAATATAAATTGATAGTTTTATCATAATGTTTATGTGAATTTAATTGAATTAAAATTTTAGCCCACAGACAAATTTTATTTCGTTAAATTCATAATTTTATAAGCATGACTTACATTGATAAAGCATGATACATTATTTTTGGCTCAAATTTTAATAATAAGCATATATGTTTAATTATTTTGCAACTATACAACCTATTAATACAATTGATGTCCCGGAATTGAGTGGAGATTATTTTTCTATATGGAAAGAAATGATTCTGTTGATGTTAGTGTATATGGACATTGATTATGCTATCAGGAAAGTTGAGTCATCGGCAATTACAGAGAACAATGAACCAGAGGAGATAAATCTGTATGAGAAATGAGAAAGATCTAACCGACTCTATGTGATGTTCATTAAGACTAAAATATAGGCTGACATTAAGGGCTCAGTTGAATAGTATGACAATGTGAAAGTGCTCCTAAAGTACATTGATGAACAATTTGAAACTTCAGGGAAGACATTAACCAGTACCTTAATAATGAAATTTTCTTCCATGAAGCTCAATACTCTGAGGGGTGTGCATGAGCACATCATGCATATGAGGGACATTGCAACTTAACTAAAAACTCTAGAGATGGACATGTCTGACTCCTTTCTGGTGCATTTTATTCTGAATTAAAATATGCGCAACACACAAAGACAAATGGTCTATTAATGAACTCATGACCATGTGTGTTCAAGAAGAGGGGAGGTTGCAATCGGAACAAGGAGAGAGTTCTCTTATGACAACTGAAAGGAAGGACACGTGAAGAAAGATTGTCCTAAGTTCAAGCTATGGTTTGGAAAAGAAAGGTATGTCCACCTCTTTAGTTTGTTATGAATCTAATATGATTAATCATAACACATGGTGGATTGATTTGCAATATGGTTTTTTCTATATTAATTTGTAAAATGATACCACTTATGATGCTATGCATATTAATGTTGGCATGAAACAATGTGTTATGAATGATGATTCCTCTATGTTGTGGCACCTAAGATTAGGACACATCTCTATCGAGAGAATTAAGAAATTGGTATATGAAAGGGTACTTAGCGCTTTGGATTTTGCTGATTTTGATACTTGTATAGATTGCATTAAGGGTAAGCAAACTAACAAATCTAAAAAAGTTGCAAAGAGGAGCTCAAATCTATTAGAAATCATACTATAAATATTTGTTGTCCAGATATGGATACAAGTAGTCTGAAATACTTTATCACCTTCATAAACGATTATTCATGATATATGTATCTCTACTTACTTCGTTTTAAAGATGAAGTTTCAGATGCCTTTAAAGTTTTTAAGGCCAAAGTGGAGAAACAATGTGGAAAGCAAATTAAGATCGTAAAATCTGATAGAGGTGGTAAATACTATGGTAGATACTCGGAGAATGGACAAGCACCTAGTCTTTTTGCGAAATTTCTTCAAGAACATGGGATTGTTGCCCAGTACACTATGCCTAGTTCTCCGGATCAAAGTGGTGTGACAAAATGAAGAAACCGAACCTTAATGCACATGGTACAAAGTATGCTTAGTAGTTCCAAGCTTCCTAAGTCATTGTGGACTGAAGCACTAAAGACAGCAGTGTACATATTGAACTGAGTTACAACTAAGGTTGTCCCAAAGACACCATTTGAGTAATTTAAGAGTTGGAAATCGAGTTTGCAACATGTACACGTTTTGGGATGCCCGTCTGAAGTGAGAATCTATAACCCACAAGAAAAGAAGCTTGGCCCAAGGACCATTAGTGGATACTTCATTGGATATGTTGAAAGGTCTAAGGGATACAATTTGTACTATCTATTTCAAAGTACAAGGATTGTGGAATCAATAAATGATGAATTTCTTGAGAATGATTTGATTAGTGGGAGCAATCAATCCAGAGATTTTGTTTCTGAGAAAGATCATTCAGTTACTCAACCATCCACTTCAAATCTTAGATAGGTTGTTATTAACAATACCCTTCTAGCTCAACCAGGTATTGTGCAACCTATCATTAAAGATCCACAATCTGCTGATAATCTAGTAGATCAAGTTTTTCATGAGGAGCAAGAAGAAATTGTTGATCAATCAATTGAACAACAAGTTCCTCAAGAAGATAATGAAAAAACATTAAGGAGATCTACCAGAATAAAGAAATCAGCGATACTGAGTGACTTTGTTGTGTATCTACAGGAATCTGACTATACTATTGGAGCTGAAAATGATCCTGAAACGTTTTCACAAGCCATGAGTTCTAAAGAATCAAACTTGTGATATGATCCTATAAAAGATGAGATGAATTCTATGGCATCGAATGGAGTATGGGATCTTGTTCAGTTGCTTGATGGTGCAAAAGCCATTGGATGTAAATGAGTCTTCAAAACTAAGAAAGACTTATTAGGCAACATTAAGAGATATAAAGCAAGACTCGTAGCCAAGAGATTTAATCAAAAGGAAGGAATCGACTACAAGGAGACATTCTCTTCTGTATCTAAGTAAGATTCTCTGTGCATCATTCTGACACTAGTTGCACATTTTGACTTAGAGTTGCAACAAATGAATGTGAAAACGGGTTTTCTCAATGGAGACATAGAGGAAGAGGTTTATATGAAACAACCTGAAGGATTCTCCTCTACTAAGGGTGAGCAATTAGTGTGCAAGCTTAAGAAATCTATATATGAAACAAGCCTCCTGTCAGTGGTACTTAAAATTTCATGACGTTATTTTTTCATTTGGTTTTGTAGAAAATGTTACGAATCACTGCATATACCAGAAGATCAGTGGGAGTAATATTTGTTTCCTTATTTTATATGTGGATGATATTTTACTTGCAACCAATGACAAGGGTTGCTATATGAGGTGAAACAATTTCTCTTTAAGAACTTTGATATGAAGGATATGGGTGATGCCTCTTACACTATTGGTATCAAGATACATAGAGATAGAGTAAGATGTGTTCTTGGTTTGTCATAAGAGACCTATATTAACAAAGTTTTATAAAGATTTAGAATAAGTGATTGTTCACCAAGTGTAGCTCCCATTGTGAAGGGTGACATGTTTAATTTAAGCCAGTGCTCGAAAAATGATCTTGAGCGGGAACAAATGAAGAACATTCCTTATGCTTCAGCTGTTGGAAGCCTTATGTATGCTCAAATCTATACAAGACCTGGTATTACTTTTACAGTTGGAGTGTTAAGGAGATATCAAAGTAACCCAGGTTTTGACCACCGGAAAGTTACAAAGAAAGTGATGAGATACCTATAGGAAACTAAAGACTATATGCTTATGTACAGACGAACTGACAACTTGGAAGTGATTGACTACTCAGATTCAGACTATGCTGGCTGTGTTGATTCGAGAAAATCGACTTTGGGATATATTTTTATGCTAGCCAGTGGAGTTGTGTCTTGGAGAAGTGTCAGGTAGACCTTAATTGACTACTACTTCCACTATAGAGGTTGAGTTCGTTTCTTGTTTTGAGGCTACCTTACATGGTGTATGGATAAGGAGCTTCATTTCTACGCTTAGAGTTATGGATTTCATTTCTAGGCTATTGAAGATATACTATGATAATTCAACTGCTGTTTTTATGGCTAAGAATAACAAAAGTTGTAGTCGAAGCAAGGACATTGACATTAAATATCTAGCCATAAGAGAATGTGCTAAAGATAATACAATGGTTATTGAATACATTAGCGCTGAATTAATGACTGTCGATCCTTTAACTAAGGGCATGCCACCATTCAAATTTAAGGATCATGCGGAAAGGATGGGACTTGGTTCCCATATGTGATTTTCATTGTAAGAATGGTATTAAGAAACTCTATTGTGATGTTTTTCATTTAGTTTATGCGCATATGCAATTATTTATTCTGAGGAACATTAATTAAGTTTAGACCTAGAATAAACATTGGGTTTATTCATTAAGTTGTATGGACTTGAGAAATATAATGCAACGTAATACATGAAAGATACTACTCCTGTATATATTAGAGGAACAATCGCCATGATTCATGTATTTATTTCTCACTAAACTGTATGATAAGATATGTGGACCAAGTGAGAAAATGTTGGTTTATTTTCTGTTGTTTGACTAAAACAAAACCACATAAGGTGGTCCACTCACCTTATCTTCTTAGGAATAAGTTGTTACTAATCTTATCCTTTATCTTTTTAAGAATAGGTTGTTGCTAATCTTATCCCTTATTTTTAGCAATTTAGCCCACGTTTTATGCATATAAAAAAAACAAACTCTTTGATGGGAAGAGGTTATAAAAGGAGATGTGCACCATGGCCAAGGTCCCTTTGCTTGCTATTTGAAAATCTCAATACACCATCAGTGAGTAATAGTGAAATCATAGAAGATCCTTAAGCCAAAAGTCAGATTATTTTGGATACCCATAATCTGTTTATAGAAATTATTTGACTCACGGATAACTGCGAATCATCTTCAGAGCAAACAAGAATAGCAATTACAGGATAATATTAATTTTTTCCGCATATGATCTAAAAGCTTCTTATGTATATTAGAGTGATTAGATCATTTAGTTTTTCTTACACATAGATCTTAAGAAAGCATAAGATAGGGTCCCAAAAAAAGTTTAATGGTATGCTCTTAAGAAGAAAAAAGTATCATTAAAGTATGTAAATGCAATCAAGGATATGTATAATGGGGCTACCACATGTGTGAAAGCTTGTAATGTAGCATCAAGTTATTTTCCTATCACGGTAGTGTACACCAAGATTCGATTCTTAGTCCTTATCTCTTTGCCTTAGTGATGGATGAACTAACAAAAAATATTCAAGAGAAAGTGTCGTGATGAATGCTTTATGCAAATGATATTGTGCTTACGGATGAGACCAAAGATGGTGTTAATAAGGAACTTGAATTATGGAGAAGCACTTTGGGGTCTAAAGGATTCACGTTAAGCCGGAGCAAGACTGAGTATATGAAGTGTGAGTTTTTACTGGTAAGAGATGGTGATCAAGATCCCATGCATCTAATTGGTCAAGAGGTACCCAAGAAATATTCTTTTAGATACCTGGGATCAATTTTACAAAAAGGTGGAGAGATTGATGAGGATGTAAATCATAGAATCAAAGTAGGGTGGATGAAATGACAAAGTGCATCTGAGTTGTGTTCTTGAAAAATTCCCCTTAAGCTATAAAACTTGCAAAGTTTTATGGAGCATAATGTTTGCTAGCACATAGGCAACAAAAGCATAAAATAGGGGTAGCAGAAATGAGGATGTTAAGGTGAATTCTTGGTTATACGAAGATGGATAAGATAAGAAATGAATATATTCGACAAAAGGTAGCAGTAGTATCAGTGAGTGAAAAAATGAGGGAGCATAGATTGAGGTGGTTTGGAATGTAATGAGACGGCCACTGGATTCTCTCATAAGAACAAAAGTTTGTTACCAAGAGCTCGACACAAAGAGAGGTAGAGCTAGAATGAAACTTACCTAGGCAAGATAGTTAAACAAGACTTAATGGAGTGAGATATAGATTGGCGGACGGTGTGTCTTATGATGGAATGGAGAAAAGTTATAAGCTCAGTAAAGGATTAGACTCATTGTTATCTCTATGTTCTAGATGATCCCTTTTTGGTTCTTTCTCTCTTCATCTCCCCCTTCTTTAATTTTATCTTCTTTTGTTTTTTTTTTCTTATTTCCCCTTTCCTTTCTCCTCCCCCCCTTTTTTTCCAACCTCATCGTATCTATCATTGGATTCATCTACCACCAACTCTAATTAACTTGGATTAAAGGTGTTGATGATGTTGAGGTTCTTGTTGTTGAGCATGGCTTAACTGCTCTATTTTATGTTAGTTTTCCACCTTGTGTCACTACTACAAAAGGCCTTTTCCACGACATGCGATCCACGTCGGTTGTGAAAAAATCGACTTAGAATGCTGACCGGTGGCAATTTTGTAAATTTTTGAAAAGTACTACAGAAACGACGTCGGTTCTCAATATGCCCGTCGTTGTATATAATTATACAAAGTCGGTTATATAATAACCGTCTTAGTATTCCGTTATTCAAAGTCGGTTTTGATAAGAACCGACTTTGATTCTTTTTAAAATTTTAAAGACATATTAATATCCCCTTTGCGCACCCCGACCCTTTGTCTCCTAAATCCCTAACCTCTCCATTGAACGAGGCAGATGTCTCGAAGCAAATCCAGCAGCTGGTGTGGTTCATCCGCCAGGAAGCCGAGGAAAAGGCCAACGAGATCTCTGTCTCCGCCGAAGAGGTTTCTTCATTTCACCATTTTCTACTCTTTCGTTTCAAATTCACGCTCTTAAACGGAATCGTACTTTTCCTTTTGCAGGAATTCAATATAGAGAAGCTGCACTTGGCGAAGCCCAGAAGAAGAAGATCAGGCAAGAATACGAACGCAAAGAGCGCCAAGTCACTGCCCAAGTTCCCGATTTCCTCTCTGCAGATTGGTAACTATTCTTCTTCCGTTCCTTATCATAATCCTCCCTTTTTTTTAATAATATATTCATTCCAATTTGCAGGTTTGAATCGCGCAAGTAAAGACCCCTTGGTCCATGATTAGATGTAACCACTAACCCCAATCCTCTCTCTCTCTCTCTATATATATATATATTCATTCCCTATTTTGGCCCTTTCTTTGATTTGGGTCAGGTTAGTACTAATAATCTTCATATTCTCTTTTTAATTTGTTATTAATCAATTAATAGATACACACTGTTACTGAGATATGTTAATGTTGAAATTGATGCTAACCTGTACAACTATTCTCGTGTGTGTTCAGTTTGAACGGTTTAGGCGAATTTTTCACCATTCTACTTATCGGGTCTTGCAGAACTGAAGTATGCAAGGCACTTGAAATGCCCGAGGAGGAATGTGAACTGTCAATGGGCATGTCTGGTGATTTTTAGTTAGCGGTATGGAATAGTTTACTAAAGTTATTTAGCAGTTCAAATTTTCTTGATAGTTACATTGCGTGATTGCACCTGCAATTATCTCAGTTCTGGACGCTTTTTAGCTCATCAGGGAATGAATTAACGATTATCATAGGAATGGGGTTCATTAATACTTGATGTGATGATGATAGTGTATGAAGATTACTAACATATTCTTTATTATTGAATAGAATTCAGACAGGTCCCACTAAATAATAAATGAAAATCATTAAATTATATAGGGCGTAAGACCCACATCATTTAGTGAACCTCACATGAATGCCACCCAACAATAGAGTAATAGATAGCTTTATTGTTAGCTTCTTTCATGGTTTGTAGATATTGTTATGATGTCACTGGCACATTTCTTTTAATTAGTATTGGTTGTGATTGTGAAGCATGTTGGAAGTACTTATTGATAGATAAGTTACTGCTACTTACTAGAGTCCTTTTTTTGAACTACTTTTAAGATTTCTCAACTAGCTGATGTTCTTATACTCTTGATCAATTGTATACATTCAACTGTTAAAAAATATTTTTTTGCGTTTTCAAATTGAAATGGGTAGTAACAATGTAAGAATTGGATCCACAATATTTGGACCGAGGGAGTATGCAAAGAAACATTAATTAGCTAAATGAATCTGGATTTTTTTGTTTCTTCCTAAACAGATTCTTTCTTTATTTTCCTTTATTAGAAGACATTCATTCTGTTCAGTTCAGGTAATGGTACAAATTCTGCCTTGTTTAATTTAAAGCCTAACAAATTTTCAGGATGCTTCTGCTAGATTTAACTGACTTTTCATTGAAGGTGAATGAGTGTAAGAAGTTTTTATTCATATAACTTGTTTATACTTTGTTCAGTTACTTGACTTATGTACGTAATGGTTGGCTTGCCATTTGTGCAGATTCAGAGTAAATATGGTGGTTCTTCCAACATAGAATCTGTAAGCTATTCCTGATTTATCTTAGTTAACATCTTATGGCCCTTGGATAAGAGCTAGATTCATAAGAACCAAAAGTTTAGTTCATCTCTAATACAAGGTTTTCAGCCTTGGTTTAGTTTCACGAATAAGTTTCACTTTATATGTAGAGTGAAGTAATAATAATGGTTACTTTAATTGATTAAAGATGCTGCAGAAGATTAGATAGGGTATAGTATGCACATAGTTTTAACTGTTTCTTTTTTCATGTTTGCTATTATAATGGTTAGTGGTTCATTCATTCTCTACATTGGGACACTAGTCCATATTTGACAATGTATTAAAAGGAAGTGGCCATAAAAACTACATCACCGATCAGGTGTATTTTTGCAGGCAAAATGAACAGGCCTAGCAGTGGAGTGGACCTCCAATCAATGTAAGTAGAGTAGATGAACTATGTTCTGACTGTGAGAACAAATACAAATTTTCCTCCAGTTTATTTTATATTATTGCTTTTGGTTTGCAGGGGGGCTGAAGCATCTTTAAATCCTCCAACACTCCGTAGGAATGCTTCTTCCTCTTCAAATATTAGTGCCCTTGCTTCGCAAACCAATCCTACAAATTCAGGTCACTTGAAGAAACTATCTACAAAGATAAATGATTATTACTGTTATTTTTTATTTACTTGTTTACACTCTGCTGGAGATTTATTTTTAAGTAGAGACCTAATCATGAAATGCTACAAATGCCAGAAGGCAGAAACATTAATTTAAGAAAATGACAAAACTGAAGAGGGATAGATTTTCATCATGTTTTCTTGAATCAGCTTCAGAACCAAACATGTTTAGTTAATTTATACATAAATCAAAGTCATGCTTTCTAATTTAGAGTCACAATCAGTATCTTTTAGAATTGGTTTTATACATTGGATGCAAAATCTTTTAGAGTGAGAACTAGTACAATGTACAGTACAATTATTTTCAGATTCCTTCTGTTAATGCTCTCTCTCTGTCTCTCATGATTTCATATATCTTTCAATCTCCCTTCAGTTCCTGTTAAGCACACAACTATGTATTAGAAAATATTATAGTTAGATTCTTTTAGTAGTTTCTTCTATACAGTCTGAGATGAAGCTTTTTGGAATATCTGATGCTGAAGTACTCAAGCAGCACTTTGGAAGAAAGATAACAGAATTATAGGATGAGAAGAGAGTAGTGCAGGACTGCAGGTTCAATATCAGTTATGCAAAATTTTTCAATACTGCAAAATTTATATATAATGATTAGTTTAAACTGCATGCTTTTCATTTTTTAAGTAAAAAGTACCGTCATGTTTTTAATTTGAATATATCAGAGAGAAATATCTTATGTATATAAATAGTTACAATTGAATAAAATAAATTAAGTGATTTTTTATCGACTAAAATAATAAATACTGCAAATAAGATTAAAAGTATAAATTTAAAGTGTTTAAAAAATTAGATAAATTAAAGATGATTTTAACATACGTGACATGAAGTAAAAATAAAATAAAAAAGATATTAATATATATATATATATATATACTGTAATAAAAAATAATATTCTTTTAACATTTTTTTTTTCATTTTTAATTGCTTAAAATTAATCTTGAAGATTGATCAATATTAAACAAACTATGGAAAGGAACACTTGAGCTTATCCAGAACGTGGCATGGAAAGGAACTAATACATGAATGGAATTAAATTAGTATTCCGTATAATATAGCAATCAAAAGTTTTCTATGCGAGGCCAACTAATTAATTAAATGAGACAAAACACACCAGTTTGAAGTTTGTTTTTGAAATTTCGAAAATTTGGGATTTTCCAAGTGTTAACATTGTGTTTTCATGTCCAATCCGAAAAGCAATTTTCTTTTTCTTTTTTTTTTGTTATTTTCTGATTTTCAATTTCTGTCTAAAATGGTGTTATTTTTGCAGAAAATATACTCATGGCCGAGCACGGTTTTGATGAACATGATGTAGGATATGTGCCTGAGGTGAGCCAGTATGTGCCAATGCTGGTTTTTTGATTAATTAAGCCATTGTTTTCTTCCATACTCGATGTTAGTATTTATGCCATTATGGGCTGTGTTGAAGGTTTTAGCAAAGTCTAATTTTTGCTTAATTTTTTTCTGGGTTATTTTTAAATAGATGTGCATTCAAACTCAACTACAAGAGGCAAAAAGAAAAGGAGCAGTTAGAAAAAAAACAACATGAACATGATAGATGAAAGAGGTGAGAACATTGCTCCCCCACTCTTATTTTTTCCACTTATTGACTAGAAGATATGTAGATTGAATCCTTCCATTTTTAGGAATCGTTCAAAGAGTGATGATGATCTAGATGACTTCCAAGAAATTAAAGAGACAAGGCAGAAAGGTTTGAATTTGCTCTACCTTTCTAAGATAATGGCCAGTTTTACACCATGGCATGACAATCTTTGTATTTTCAGTTTATCATCATTTGTTTATGTTGCAGAATAGACCCAGTTAATTTTAGCAATTTAACCTTTCTCCCATAAAAAATAAATAATAAAGAAACATCACGCTA
>PYAF01004510.1:135782-154489 GCA_007407185.1 Glycine tomentella | reverse complement strand
GAAATTCTTGTGGGATAATATTTACTATATTATATTATGATTAATTACAATTAATATTATTTACCTTATGTGATCTAAAGGCTCTTAATATATAATTTAAATAATTAAATTTGTTGTGACTAGGCTTTAATCAATTAAATTATAAAGATCACTAAATATTATCTAATTTCCAAAATTAATTTTATTGTAATTAACCATAAACAATAAAATTAATAATCAATCATTCAGATTAATCAACTTAATATTACATGCATAGGGAAACATAAATTAATATATGTAATGACAGAATAACAATAGATCATGTGAACATATATCACAAAATTGTCATTAGTTCAATTGGCAAAATGCTTTATACTCATTTATTTGATTACGGGTTCAATTCCCATCTAATGCATTTTATTTTATTTTACTTTGAATTCTTGAATTGCCAAGTCATGATAGCATAAATCATGAAATGACAATAGTAACAATAAATTACAATATTATGCTTAATTCCTTATATGATCTTTAAACAACTTAATATATATATTTTAATTAAATTATAGATATTGTGACTAATCCATAATTAATTAAAATTATAAAGATCACTTATGCATAAAACTTAATCATATGAGAATAAATCATATTATGCACTTCAAGATCAAGATATAATATAATGATAAATAAAATTCTCATATATAATTGCATAATTGGAACATAATATTATGCATTTGATTTAATATATATGTGCATAGAATAAATTTTTCCACAATATATTCATGCATAAAACAAATCAAAACTCTACAAATTCCAAAATTAAATAGGAATGCATGAAATGTATAATATGAAGATAAAGCAAGTAAATATTAGATAAATTACATTAGTCTAGCGATTCATGTGAATTTTCTTAAAAGTGTTGGAGGATGTGGGTTCAAAACCCGGCTAGTAGGCAAAGGTAATAACAGGCTCTGATACCAAATATAAGAAAAACTAAATGATCTAATCACGCTTATATACATAAGAAGCTATTAGATCAAATGCGAAAAAAATTAAGATCATAAATACCTCCTGCCATTGCTATTCTTGGTTGCTCTGAAGATAATTTGCAGTTGTCCGTGAGTCAAATAATCTCCCGCCATTGCTATTCTTGTTTGCTCTGAAGATGATTTGCAGTTGTCCGTGAGTCAAATAAACTGTAAACAGTTTATAAGTATCCAAAATAATCTGACTTTTGGCTTAAGGATTTTCTATGTTTTCACTACCAGTCAATGATGGTGTATTGAGATTTTCAGATAGAAAGCACATGAATCTTGGCCATGGTGCACATCTCCTTTATAATCTCTTCCCATCAAAGAGGTTATTTTTTTATATGCATAAAATGTGGGGCTTAATTGCTAAAACAAGGGATAAGATTAGTAACAGCTTATTCTTAAAAAGATAAGGGATAAGATTAGCAACAACTTATTCCTAAGAAGATAAGGTGAGTGGACAACCTTATGTGGTTTTGATTTAGTCAATCAATAGAAAATAAACCAACACTATGAACACCATATGTAAGTCTTTCTTCTTTTCTCGATATCTTTCCATTAATTGTCGCATCAAGAAAATGGCTTCCATAGTACATCTTTTTAGCATAAATCCAAATTGATTTACAAAAACCTTGGTCTTTCTTCTCAAGCGATGTTCAACAACTCTTTCCCACAACTTCATAGTATGGCTCATAAGCGCCTCTATAGTTAGAACAATTCTAGATATCTCCCTTGTTTTGGTAAATAGGTACAAGTATACTTTTCCTCCAAGCATCAGACATCTTATTTGTTTGAAGAATCTTATTGAAATGATTTGTCAACCATTTTATTGTCACATCCCTCAGGCCTAAAGCTTGATTATTTTTCATCCTCTTTAAAGTCTCTTTAACTTCATGTATATTAATTCTGCACACAAATCTTCTATTCAGATAATGATAAGCGTCCTCCAAGTCCACCGTACTTTTAACGTCATCCACATTAAAAGGTTTATTAAAGTAGTTCATCCATCTTTCATTTACATCTTCATCTCTTACCAATAGTTTTTGATTTTCATCCTTGATACATCTAACTTGGGTGAGGTCTTTACTTTTTTTATCCCTCATTTTTGCAAGTTTGTATATACCATTTTCACCATCCTTGCTTCCAAGATTTTTATACAAATCGGAAAAAACCTTGTCTCTAGCTTCCCGCACTGCTTTCTTTGCATATTTTCTCGCAAATCTAGACTTTTGCAAGTTCTCATCATCGAGACTTTTATGCAAAGATCTAAAGCATTCCTTCTTCTATTTAATTGTCTCCTGCATCTCTCCATTCCACCATCATGTTTCCTTTGTAAGAAATATGTTTGTTTTCTCCCAGCACCCTCCTTCCCAGATTTTCGATACACAAACCATCTCATTCTATATTTCATTTGCTTCTCCAATAGACTCCCACAATCCTTCACACAACATGCTTTCCTTGAACTCCATTTGTTTTTCCTCCTTTAGCTTCCGCCATCTTTCTTATCATTCGATTTTGAGCCCTCTTCCTCATATTAATGTTTAACTGAACCTCTAGAACTACCAGCTTATGTTGCATAGTGACACACTCTCCAGGGTAGACCTTGCAATTGATAGAAGAATTTCTGTATTCTCTTCTTGCCATAAAGAAATCAATTTGACTATGATTTTGACCACTATGATAAGTGGTAAGATGGGACTCCCTTTTCGAAAAAAGGTGTTTGCTAGCATCAAATCGTAGGCTAGTGCAACGTTCAAGATATCTTCTCCAGTCTTATTTCTTGTCCCATAGCCAAAACCTCCGTGAATTCTATCAAAACCTTCATTGCTTTTACGAACATGACCATTTAGATCTCCTCCTAGGAAAATCTTCTCCTCTCGTGGTATCCCTCTCAAAGCCTCCTCTAAGTCTTCCCAAAATTGGTTCTTATCATTTGATTATAGTCTAACTTGGGTGCATACACATTGAGGATATTTAAAATTAAATCACCTACTACAAGCTTAATTAGCATAATCTTGTGCCTTTCCTTTTGACGTCAACGACTTTATCTCTGAAACTTCTATCGATCATAATTCCAACACCATTTCGACTCTTGTTTATACTTGTATCCCACATTTTGAAACCGGTGCCATCCACTTCCTTGTCCTTTTCTCCAACCCACTTAGCTTCTTGCAAGAAAACAATATTCATTTTCCTTCTTGCAAAAACATCTACTAATTCCCTCAATTTACCCATTAAGATTCCTAAATTCCAACTTTCCAATTGCATCCTTAACCCCTGAGCGATGTTTGCCTGCCACGCTCGCCCATCTGGGTGTTGGGATCTTGACCTACTTGTCACCAAATCCGGATGAAGACCTGGCATCTTGCCTTGAGGCAAGGACCCTAGCTCACTTATCACTACATTCCGGGACCAATGCAATGCCTTGCCTAGTGGCAAGGGCCCTAGTCCATTTTTCGCAACCTCTGGGGCCCGATGTAACGCGTCGCTATGAAGGGTACGTCCCAACAAAATATCATAATGGTTCATCTCATAAAAATAATTGTTTTTTTATGGTTGGTTCGCAACACCTGACGTCAACCCTCCTCCCTTATTCTGGCTTTGGACGGGCCATGAAAAATGCTCAAGTAAATTAAAAATAAAATAAATACTCTGTTCGATGCAAAAATTGTTTCCACGTATATCATACATTTTGAAACAGTGAAGAGATATAACCAAAACATTTTGAATTAGTGTAATACCTGACATTTTGAAACAGTGATGACACAATCATTTCATTCATATTTGGACAGATTAATTAATCTTCATCTTCATAAATAATAAAATATAAATTAAACTCACTCACATAAATACGATAAAGGGCTACTCTTATGATCATTGTTCCACAGAATACAGCTCAGCTTGTGAAAGATTCTTAATTTAGAGTATATGCTTATGCAGATCTAAACTTTGGGGGGAGGGGTATAATTTTTTAGAAAATTAATTAATGCATGAAACGTAGGGGAGAAAGAAAATTAACCACTTTTAATTCAATATATTAGAGATTTCCTCTTCCCATTGGCTCTACAAAATTAATCAAAATATTTATAGCTTGTGCGCAGGGGAGAAAGTCTTGTTCAATTACTTATGCCTTTCACTGTTTGATCGAGAGAGCATAACAAAGCAAAAATATATTAACATGAATTAGGAAATAGATCTCTGTGGCCTTTATCCACAGGAAGGAGAGAAAGAAGCCTCATAGACTGCGGGGGAAGACTAGCATTTCATGAATATATTAACAACCTATTTGGAGAAAGAATGAGTTTGTTAATTAACACTTATAATGGAAGGTCACTTCAACTTATGGATAATAAATCATTATTATTAAACCACTGTCATGGGCTAATTAATAGCTTGCTGATTTATCCAATATAATTCTAAATTTGATTTGTAAACAGTCATGAAAAGGTAATTAGCCTGAATAGAATCTTCTTCAAATTAATTGTTCATTCTAAATTAATTAAGCTCTTTCCCTATTTTGCCACTGTCACTGTTTGAGGAAGATGTTACGGATAGAGAATCATCTAGAACATATTCCACAACCTGAAATTAGGAAGACTACACAGTTAGTCTGAACTATATAGTTCAGTTAACTTCAATAAATTATTTTGAACGATAGCTGAAGAAAAACATAAACACAATCTAGAATAAATAAAAGTAGGCTTTGATCTTCAAATAACTAAACAAATGGATTGTCAATATGCCCAAGTTAGTACTCGAACAAATTTGAGAGAAGAGTAAACTAGTTTCTGGCAACAGGACAATTTACCAGGGATCCCTTAAAAGCATTATTACACATCAAAATTAATACTGATGAACAATTTATGCAAAATTATGTTCAAAACTAGATATGCCTTGTGTATGTCTAGTTTTTAGATGAAAAGAATCAAATTAACTTAGATTCAATTCAACTTATTTAATTCAAGAACCATATTCATTGAGCTAATTAACAAGCCAAAGTCTTGAATTAATTTCAAGATAATTTGGTTTATTTTCAATCCTAACAGTTGGAGTTAGACTGCTCCAGGATTCAGTCGTGGTTGTTATATAAGTGAAATGTAGAGACGCACTTCTTGAAAATAAGTGAGAGCTGATTTTCTTCAGCTGTGAAGGAAGCGATCCCTTGTGAAGAGGACTCGTCCTCCTGTTATTCTTTTCTGTAAAAAATATTTCTTCCCTTATCTATCTCTTTCTCTACTCTCAGAGGATCCAGACACAATATAAAAAGAAAAAAATTACTATGATGAATGACCAAACCTGATACAAAGTGACTAAATACAGTACAGAACATACCTGGAATGCTGTTACAGGCCTGATATCCTGAATTTCAGATATACCAGAGTGTGCAGTAGGGTATTTTGCGTTATTTAGCCAAACAACCCACTTAATTAATTATTATATGCTAAGCTACATGACCAAAAAGGGTTCAAAACTTCAAATGTGCATGATGAAAATGAAGCGTAAAAGATGAATGTTGAAGCAAAAAAAGAAAAGTTTAAAAATGTGGGAAGAGATCAGGAACTTAACGATAATATCAGGAATGTTGTAGCCATTGGAGAAACGACCAGTTGGTCTATGACTTGGACTGTGGCGAGGCTTCTGGCCTCAGCAGCCCTGCTGGACAGATGAGATGCAGTGCTTCCACAGTGCTCTCCGTGGATGTGGCCAGTTATCATCTCAAATGGCGGAGCACCGCCATCAATGGCAATGATACCCTTTCTACTCAACCTGAAGAGCTCGTTCGTTATTGTGTCCAATTTTTTTTTATGATTATTATTATATAATAAGAAGATCACATCTGAGACCCAAGGAGAATTTAAATTTGCAAAATGTCTACTTTTTTACCACTCCAAAGTCATTCATCTTCATGTTAAACGCCCATTTCCAAAATTTGATACTGAGTATAATTGTGGTGCAAGGAAACCCAACAAGAGAGGGTTTTTCACATGAGAAAAAAGAAGGCGAAGAGTAAAAAATGGGATAACCCCAAAAAACCGTATTGTATACCTTGGGGCCCTTGGAAGAGAGCAAGGTGTAATAAAACTGATATGCTCTGTGTGACCACGGTGTGAGGCTTGAGGCTAGGCGAAGGTAGTTCATGTGCTTTGTGCGCTTATAGATCGCGTTCTCCACGTAGATCTACATGCTGTCCATGTTGCCTTTCACGATCTTCTTCTTCACCTTCAGCTTCTTCGATTTCTCTTCCTTCTCGTACTTACGCGATTTCGCCTTTCTCTTCAATTATTTTTATTGATTGATTGGGTTGGGCTGCTTCCACGAACCATTGTTGCCACTTTCTCTCTCCGCACTCACATTGACAACTTCGATTTTTAATAAAACCGACGTTAGTTAAATTAGCACTTACAACATCGATTATTTTATAACCGATGTTAATAAAGACATTTTATATACAAAAATGTAACCTATTTTTATTAACTTCAATTTTCATTAGAACAAATGTTAACTGTCTGACGTTAGTTATTCAAATTACCATTTAACATAAACCCTGAATTTTCTGCACCCATCCATTCATCTCTTGTCTCATCTCGTGTCTCATCATTTGATGCTCATGGTCTTTTCTTTGAAGTGCAGCCTGTAAAGCCTCAACTTGAGCCTTCAATTCAGCAACCTCCCCTACTGAAGCTTCATTAGTGCAACTGGAATGTAAACTAGTAGATAATTTGACAATATATAGCAGCTTGAGATATCAATCCAAATATGCATACGTCATTTCCAGTCGATGCCTCCCACCTCTTTTTCTCTCTTGGATAGATTTGTTTTCTTTTCCCTTTCTGTGAGAAATTTAATTTCCTTTTGTGTTATGGTAAGTTGAACATTGGTTTGAATTTATTATAATTGATTCCCTTTTGAATCCTATTTATTTTATGTTGATTTAGTTATTGAATTCGTGTTTAATGCATTTCCATGATTGACATTCGTTAAGAAATTGTTGAAATGGAGAAATTAGAATTTAAATCGTTTCAGTTCAATAACTATACAAATCATGAGCCTAAAGATAGGGATAGATCGCTACTACAAAAGCGTCTTTGCATCGAGCGTCGTCGAAAGTAATCACTTTCAAAGATGGTTATAAAATCGTCTTTGTAGCCTCACTTTCTAATAAAACTGTCTTAGAATATAGTCATTTTAAGACGGTTCTAAGAGGAACCGTCTTAGAAAGGATTCTTTAAAATAAAAAAAATTGAAAAATATCTTTTCTAAGACGGTTCTTAGTAAAACCTTCTTAGAATGTCACATTCAAAGACGATTATAAGCAAAGAACCGTCTTTGAATGCTCAATTCTAAGACGGTTATACCCTATAATCGTCTTTGAATGTGACATTCTAAGACGGTTATGACCAAAGAACCGTCTTAGAATGCCTTTTATAAAATAAAAAAAATTAACAATTCTAAGACGGTTTTTTCGCAAAAACCGTCTTAGAATATCTTTTTTAAAAAATAAAAATTAGAAATTTAATATTTAAAAATGCATCAATACATAGTGGCCTAATTAATTTATTAATTCATATTGCAATTATATATAATTATAATAATAAATAATATATAATTCAGTGCCAAGCCCAAATAAGACATCCAGTTCTATGTTCATAGTTATCAGGTTGACAGAATTAAACTCCATAACAATTAAAAGAGTTTTTATTTTACTTTTGCTTGACAAAATGGCTTGAAGAAGAGAGCAACAACAAGATCTTATAGATGATGTCTTCTTTGCAGTTTTTATGGGAGCGGAATTAGGCTTGCTTGTAAATCTGTTGAGGGACTTATGAGATACTCCTTTATTCATTTGTTCCCACATGTCATCAACTTAAGATTTTATTTCTAGCAAGACAAGGATCATGTGATGTGAGCAAGTTTATTCCCAACAAAAAACATTAATCTATACAACAGACACAATCATTACCAACGAAAAACAAAAGTTTCAACATGCATATTGAAACCAAAACCTCACCATTATCATCTTGTTTTGCTTCCAGACTTGACCCTATGACAGGTTCTATGACAGACTCAGCAGAACTCGCATTGACGGTATCTGAAACATAAAACATGAATTGTGATTCAAAGCAGAATTAAAAATTGGGAAATAGTTGCAGTAAAAAAATTAATCTTAGGCCAAATTAGGAAGATATATGGATGAACAATTAGATAGTGAAGTCAAGCTTATAAGGAAAGTGCTATGAACTCTGTTTCATGGAACCAGAACTGTACTATCAGAAACAGTAGGAGTAGCAGTATACTATTTCAACTAGTAGTCCCTAGCATCGATGCCATCAAAAACACGTAAGAATGTCCATACCTTGGTGATTATAGAGACATTGTATATAGAAAAAATAATAAAGGTAAGAACATCCCCCATTGCATATATAGTTGTAAGAATGAGGCGACATAAGAAGGAAAAGGCCATACCTTGGTGAATATAGAGGACATTCTCCCAGCCAAAACTCGTACCAAGGCCCAATAATACAGTTCAAACTTGCTTTGTAAGCAAATGGAATATAACAATTTTGCTGTAAATCATTGACCAATTTAGTTGATTCTAACCTGGTTTGTGTGCAGTGTTTCCCATTTACTAGCCAATGGTTGGTGACTGTAACATCATCCTATACATATCACCAATGAACTCACTGACAAGTGAGCTAAATGTGGACGCAATAAAAAGAGGTTAAACAAGCTTGGAAACTCAATATGGGACAACTAAAAATTGTTATTTTGAGACAGATTTATATAATAGCAATATTGTCCATAGATTAATTAATACAGGAGGTAAATGTGATAATGAAAAAATATATACAGACCTGGCTGTGCACCCAACTCAATAACATGCAACTTGGATATAATTTGACCAGCATTAAGTGTTTTAGTGGCAAAAGAAATCATATATACTATTTCAGCCATTTTACATCCTAAGTCCTAACCCTCCTGACCTAACAACTCATTGATAATCTATAACATCATAAGTTGCAGGGCACCGGTTTGCTAAGATTTCCTTGTGAGAAAGTCCTATCAACTGCCTCGGCTAAAGAAAAAAATTACGTTGGATTGATTTGTGACTTGGAATATCTATCACAATTGGCAGAGGCCCATCCAATCTGATGTTTCTCGTTGTCATAAACCACTAACTTATCTTGTAAAGAGAAATCTGTCAAGAGCAAAACAAAATGTTTTACAATCACTTAGCAAATTACAAGAGAGAGAAAAATAAGACTTCATCATATTTTATTGTTATCTGAAATTTTGCTCATCTCCAATTTAGTATTTCCTAGTCCTATTTCAGTGCCATCTAAAATTCCCAAGCAGACATTGTCATGTTTCTGAAAAAGGGTAGCATGTAAACAATACACACATAATTTATTTTATTCCTTCATTAGAGAGAGAAATAGAGAGACAGAAGGTTCTCATAGTGACAATTAGATAAGCTTCTGGTGGTAGCTGCAGCAGCGAGTTCTTTGATTTTGTGAAGCTCAGTAGTAGTCACTACTACACGAATGGCCTTTAACGACACACATTCAACATCGGTCGTTAGATAACCGTCGTCGTTGACTAGGCGGTGACATTTTTGTAATATTATTCACTTGCTAACGACGGTTATTTACTACCCGTAGTTATTGCTTGAAAACGACGACGGTTATAATATAACCGTCTTAGTATCTATTAATTCAAATACAGTTTTCATTTCAACCGTATTTGATTTTCCCCAATTTATAACCCTAAATTGCAATTTCTCTTTAAATTCAAATACTCTTCCTCTACTTCGACCTCTTCACCATCGACACCGGGAGCGACAACATTCAAGCCGGTCGCTTCGCTGCCAACTACGACGCTTCCATTTCTCCATTATCTCCTCTAAAATTCAATTTGTAATCGCAGAACACTAGAACCAGAGTTTGTGTTTTCGTGTGTGTAAGAGAAGAAGAGAACGATGAGTATATGGAACTACATAGTCACAGCTCACAAACCCACCACCGTCACTCAGTCCTGCGTCGGCAATTTCACCAGTCCTCGACCTCAATCTCATTATCGCATATCTACTCATATTCCTTTTCGTTTTCCTAGGGTTTCATCTTTTCTCTTTCAATTTATTCACCGTTTATCTACCCTTTCACTTCATTTTTTCTTCCAGGAAATGCACGTGCATCGAGATTCACTTGCTTTTATCCTCAGGGTTTGCAGGTTCTTCCTCTATTCCATTTCACAGGCTACTTGAAGTGAGTGACTTTGCCGTTGTTGTGTTGAAAACACTGCTACTGAAATGGATCGGCGTGTATTAAGTTATTATGTTGCTCTGTTTTGTGCAGGTAGTTGCAAATATACTTTCTTAAGGTACCAAACTTAGGGATTATACAAAAGGAGTTGAAAACAATTTGTGCAAAGTTTAATTGAATTCAATTCAGGTTTATGATCAATTTTCTGAAAATTTTAACAGCTAGTCCATTTTGGTTTAGGTAAGAAAGCTCGTTTCTTTCTCAATTTTTTGACTGGGCCTCGTTATTTGCTTCTGTTATCTTTGCTTTATATGTTTTTCCCCACTTTTCTCTAAATAATTTGGAAGAGCACACTCAATATTCCCATTTAATAGATTATGATCCATTTGAGAAGTGAAACAGTGTTGCATTGAATTCAATGTAGTCCATGAAAGCATATTGATTTTGCATTGCAAAGCTTTTAAAATTATGGTGAGTTAGGGACTAATTAACTGTTGCTTTCATTGTGTGCTTATTTTTGTTTTTTATTCAGCATGAAATGAAGAGGGTTTCTAGCTCATGTTACGTCTTAGTACAATCTTTCATCAGTTCTTGTTTCGAAATTTTAGCCTTGATATATGATATTAGAAGCTGTTGGAGGCTAGCACTAAATATCCTAATTTCCATTAAGGATTATCTAAGAGAAAGAAAGGAAAAATCCTGTATTTTGTTTCACAGCCTTATGTCTTCAGTGAATAATTGTTTGCCCAAATTATATGAAATTGCAAAAAAAAAAAAAAAAGTAATGTATGATATTAAATATCAACACTTTCTTGCTGATATCTGGGGTTTGGATGATTAGGTTTCGGTGGCGGCAACAATATCAACGGGAAGAAAATTTTAACAGCTACTCAACTTTATTTTGCTTATCCTGGTTATTATGAATATATGATTAAATCATGAAATCTTTCTTATTTTTTATCAGACTGAAATTGGTTCCATTAATTTGGACATAAAGATTCTTCAAGAGAAGTCTATGGATATGAGTTTGAGACTTAAGAATCGCAAGGTATGAATGTTTAATTTAGACAAAAAAAATTCAAAGTTTTTCATAAATTGTACCTCCCTTTTGCCTTTGCTTAATAGTAATACAAACAAAGCAAAATGACTAGTATTATGTAACTTACTATCCTTTTGATCTGGGAAGCAACCTGTGGACCATGTGCTTCATAAGTGCTTCATAACTTACTATTTATCATTTTTGTTTTTGTATTAAATAGCTTGTTAGTGTCCATTTATCATATTTGTTTTTGTATACCGTTTCTCTTATACATTTTATAAACCATTCTTTTCTATTCCTGTTCTGTTTTTATTTTTCACTTCATCACACAAATTATGAGTCCCTTAGCATTAAATTTGAAAAAAATGATATATATATATATATATTTTTTTTTCTTTTTTTAAAAAATATTGTTTTTTAAAATTAGGATTCCAAATTAAAAGATAGAAGATTATGAAGTAAGGCCTCTACATACGAAATGTCGAAATGGAAATGGCTTGTGACTTTAGTCATTGTTTATGTTTACATGTTAGAGTTGTTTGGCCAGTATGGAAAAAATAAAAAAGACTTCCCCTCTTTCGCTTCACTGATTACCCATTGTAAGATCAAATACATTGGTTAGGAGTTAGGACACCACTATTTGTTAATAACTCTATCTTATTTTTGCATTTCAATTTTCTAATTTTGAAAGTGGTTGTGATGCAGGTTGCTATTCATTGTCAAGGATGCGTGGGTAAAGTGAAAAGGCATCTGTCTAAGATGGAAGGTAACATATTATATATTTTCATAATTTGAAATTAAATTATTTATGTATAGGATCAAATGATAATGCACCCCATAATGCCCAAGTCCCTTCATATACTTTCAGTAAACTTTCTGGTAATGTTCTCTTAATATTTTCTCAGCACTTATGAAGCACATGGTCCACATGTTGGAAGATTGGCAATGATCCTAGATCCAGCTGCAGATTTAAAAGGGAAGATGGAAATGTCACAACAGATCCAAGAATATGAATGTCTTATCAAGAAACTTAAGGTACAGCCATTCCTCTGGTAACACCCTATCAAGAAGATGGAAACACACTACTTTTTTTTATCCACCCTATACTGTCTTGTTAGGTCTCTTTCTCTTCAATTGTCAACATAATTCTTATTTTATATACCATATGGTGAAATCAAGGTTTTAACTGTGGGGAAGCTGCTAACTCTGGAACTCCAGAATGGCTTAGAGTAGCTAAGGAAGCTGCAGTGCGCAGAGCTACAATGAACTCTCTTCCCATGCTTTCCCATCAGCAACTGCTTTACTTACTGACCATGTCTTTTATTTCAAGGTAAGCTAATCTTCCACCACTGCTTGTATACATAGATACTATACTGCTGTATGGAGATTATATCATTTCAATCAATAATTACCTCTTGTTTCTTTTCAATTATATCCTACTTACCTATCATAGCTGGTGATAATCAGTTATAACTTACAACTATTTCTAATTGACACTGGTGATTTTTAATTAATATTATTGAACCAGTTGTTTAATGACATGAATGGATGGTAATATTATAAGTCTTTTGTTGTTACCATAACTGTATTCAAATTTCAAAATAGAGATGTTTGGGGCTTTATCAGCTTATGGGCCTGTTTGTTACAGCTTTTTTCGCAAAAGAATGAATTTTTTAAAATAAATAATTTCAGGTTTTCATTTGTTTGTTTGAATTTATCAAAATAATCAAAAGTTGAAAATAATCTAAAATTTGATTAAAATCAAAAGCTATTTTGAACAACTTCTCTTAATAATATCAGTTTTTTTTAAATGATTTTAATGATTGTAAACAAACACAAATTAGATTTTTGTTTTTTATTTTTTATTTTTTATTTTTTATTCCGGGAGTAATATGAGAAGTGCAAGGAAGCAATTGCATGGTTAAATTGCACAACTTGAGCAATTTTTATGAGAAGGAGCTGCCCCGACACCATTTGTCTGTGCTGATATTGTCGACTTCAACCATCTGAGGAGACTCTAAGCCCGTGCCTCCGGATTTCGTATGTTTTTAAATTGTTAGTACATTCTGATGCATAAATATTACATATTTAGGAAAAAGGTATTGAAGTTGCAAAACCTGTCATTGAAGCCTTAAAAAGTAAAGGTGTCTCTGCTATTGGAGCTGCTGGTTTTTATTGTGAGCTTGTACGAAGTACGATACATACTCTTTCACTTGCCTTGTTGGAATGGTTGAATAACGATGTAGAAGAAGCAATCAAAAGCAAATTACTTAAATCAGGAACTGAGATATTTGTATTCTACTAACAGTTAATTGTCAATAAGTTTCCTGATTGAAATATATTGCTGCTGGTGCTGGGATTGGTTTATAACTCGCTGGTAGGAATTTAAGGCACCACAGTATCTTTTTTTTTTTTTGTTGGGCCTTTACGTGGCATCTTAGCTATTACTATGATGATTGAATTTTGACTTATATTTCCCCGTTGCTATGGCTAGCATATATTTTAATATAGTGTTCTTTAGTGCTGATATCTTTCCCTTGGTTTTAGAGCATCAAATTAACCACTTATGTTTTCTTCAATAATTATTTCAGTTTACTCAGTTTAAGAAAATATTTGCAAGTTTTAAAATAATATTATTGGATTCAATATTTTATCTTTCAGCAGACTAGATATTTATGCATGCTGTTGGTTGTCTGGATTTTATGAATTTTAAGGCCTTGATTCCCTTAGTCTTACTCTTAGTGTAAATAATCTTTAATATCTACTTTCTCCCTTGCTAATGATTTGGTTTTCTTAATTGTTTCTCTTACCAGTAAATAAATTTGTTTTATGTGGTGGATATATATTCTTTCCTTCTCTAAAAACAGAATAGAAATTTATCTAACATTTGTTTATTTGAAGAAGAAAAAAAGCTACAAATGAATATAGGCATGCCTAAAAATTGTTATAGTTACATATTAAGAAACATCAAATGAGAATTATAGAATATTGGACATGAAGGTTTAAACTAATTAGTCATTGTAAAATAATTAATCAAGTTATGTATTATACTTATGCTATTAATTTTTAACTCATGTTTTGTCTACCTGAAAATTCAGCATGTGCCTGCAATATAATTCCAAAGACAGCTATGTGAGGTTGGTTTAGGAACCCCAGCCACGTCCTCGAGCAATTGCTGCTCTTGCTGGGAAACAATTGTTAAAGTGGCATGTGGAACAAATCACACAGGTGGTTGTTATTCTTTGCTCGATCTTTGTTATATGACCTTATTTACTATTTTTCCTTAATGTTTTTGTTTTGAATTTTTAGTGGATGTGGATAAGAATGGCTTCGTCTACCCGTGAGTAATCCTCTAGATTCCTTAATATTGATATTTATAATATTATAAATAAATAAATTTTTGTATAATTTAATATAAATAACTAAAATGAATATTAAATTCAGAAAATTGTAATGTAATTATTACAAAAATAATCGTATAAATTTCAATATGAAGAAAAATGTAAAAAAAGGAGAACGAAAAATATAAAATGAAATAAAATGTAAAAACAAAAAAGGGAAATAAAAAATTTGAAGTGAAAAAAGAAAGGACACAAGTAAAAAAATAAAAATGAAACATATATTAAAAGAAAAAACTGAAAAAGAAGAAAGAAAAAATTGAGTAAGATAAATAATAAAAGATAATTTATTTAAAGAACTCATGTAGAAGAGGTTATTTGTTGTTTATTTGAACTTATATCTATAACATAAATACTTTTGTAACCGTTTAAAAGAGTGAATAAAAATACCTTATGATATGAAATCATGAAGTATAATAGAAATTTAGAAACTTCCTTTTTGTATTTTTCTACATTTATTTAGTCTAGATGTGTTTTAATTTATAGCATAGGTTGTCATTGCTCTGATATGCATTTTCCTTGTGTATTTGTGAATCACATACTTGTATCTAAGGGGTCTTGCTAGTAGTAAGAAAACTTGTCCAAAAACCAACAAAACTAGTTGTAAAAAAACTTGTCAAAAAGGACTTTAGAGCATACCCAGCTCTCTCAAAAAATGTCAAAACTAACATATATGTATTGATCAGACTTTATATTAAATCAAAGATATTTTTTAGATAAATGTAAATTTATGATTATTATAATCTTAGTAAATCTTAATTTTTAAATTTTAAATACTATATTATTAAAAAAAATAATTTAAAAAACTTTGTTAAAAACTTTTGTTCATTATTCGACATATGGTAATGTTCTTAGTGACACACTAATCATTTTTACTTTAGAAATTGTTATATATATATGTTGTTCTATCTCTTAAATTTGATCGTGTTACTAAAACTTTTTACACTTAACACCCAATTTAATGATCCGAGGGATCAATTATTAAGAGTCTATAACTAACTCACTTAATGCCTTTGCAGTATACATTGCTGCTGCTCAAGAACAGATAGCATAGGACACTTTAAGAACCGAGGGATCAGTGAGTGCTGAAGAACAAATGACTAATGAATTAAACAGGCAGTCTGCAACATACATTGTTGCTGCTCATGCATTGAAACCAAATTATTCTGTAAGAAGCTACATTCTAGTTGTCTTGCCTTGTACATATTTATTGGCTTTATGCATTTCTTGGATTAGATAGATTTTTAATCTATAACCACTCTGATACTATGTCAAAAGACACTCCTAAAAGCTTAAGCTGCTAAGTAAAGGTACATGATTGGTTTTATAAATGTAACTACCAGCATTGAAGAATTTTATGTCCTCTTTGGGTTTGGCTTTGTTCTTCATATTATTGTTGATTCTTTGGGACTTTTTGTGGTTTCTTCATCTAGTGTTTTTGGTTTGGTTGTGGTTTTGGTGTGTTGGGTGCATCTCCGACATTTTATAAGTGTAATAATCGACCTATTTCACTTGTTTCATATCTTTGGTGTTTTGTTTGGGTGGTCCACACCTTTAAGAACTTTTGTTTCATGAAGTTTGTAACTTTACAGTACAAAGCAACTGGCATAAATGAATTAATTAAACGTACTCAAATTAAAGTCATATTCATTCTCATGAACTTCATGTATTCATATATGTTTAACTTTTCTTTTATATTTCTCTTTTTTTGGTTGTTGTTGACTTCTTTCACCAGGATTCCAGTTTCATTATATCTTTGCTTGGACCATTTTGAAATATCAGCAAGCTTCAACTGCCACTGCCCCTGATTGTGCTATTGTAAGTGATATATAACATGCTATCTGATTGCTTTAGCTGATTGATTGTTGAAATTTAGGTTAATTAGTGGAAGTGACATTTCAAGTGGCATTGAGGTAATGTCATACATTGAAAATATTTTGCATTCAATTTAAGTTGATTCAATTTGTCTGTTATTGTACAGGTTAATTTGGCATAAATGGCCACTTATTTGGGATGACATATGGGATTTGCAGCACCCACCTATTGGCCTTGATTATATGGAAAGGAGAAATATTGCTACAATTATGTAAAAATTAATTGTGTATTGTATTTTCACATCTTGACATACATTTTATGAATAACTCTCTCTCTCTCTCTATATATATATACGAAATAACTTGGCAAAATATGTTTGTTGTCGGCCATTTTACTTGTATTTGTGTTTTATGTAAAATTATATTATTGAATATAATTTTTAATTAATAAATTAAATTTATAGTCATAATTTATTAAACAACTAAATTAAAATGTTAAAAAAAAAGCAGTTATTCAATGACGGTTATAGAAGAATCGTTTTAAAATGTAAGTTTCAAAGACGGTTTGTTATCAAAAACCGTCTTTGATTCTTACTTTCAAAAACGGTTAAACACAAAACCGTCTTCGTATCTCACTTTCAAAGACAGTTCTTGTCAAAATCCGTCTTCGTGTGACACTTTCAAAGACGATTGTTCTTAAAACCGTCTTCGTATCTCACTTTCAAAGACGGTTCTTGTCAAAAACCGTCTTCGTATGACTTTCAAAGACGGTTGTTAGAAAAAACCGTCTACGAATGTCTACGAAAAAAAATTAACTTAAATTCAAAGACGATTCTTAGAAAAAAACTATCTTCGTATCCAGCTTTCAAAGACAGTTATTACATAAAACCGTCTTCGTATCCAGCTTTCAAAGATGATTGTTACAAAAAAAATGTCTTCGTATCCAACTTTTAAAGACGGTTGTTACATAAAACCGTCTTCGTATCTAACTTTCAAAGACCGTTGTGAGAAAAAACCATCTTTGAAACTTTTGTGGGAAAAAAATGCTACATACGAAGACGGTTGTGACCAATAACTGTCTTCGTATCATACTTTCAAAGACAGTTGTTAGCCACAACCGTCGTTGAATGTATAGTTTTTTTTTAAAAAAAAATAATAATTTCAAACTAAGACAGTTGTTGAAAATAACCGTCGTAAAAGGATGGAATAAAAGACGATTCCATATTTGTCGTTGAAAATCATAATTTTCTACTACGCTAGATTCAAAGACGGTTCGTAATACCTTGAGTTCTAAGCATAGATTTAAGCTTTGTGATTAGGAGGTATAATCATGCATTAGATTTTGATTAGAGGAAAGCTTAAGAAAAGTAAGAGGTTGTGCCGACCATTTCGCGCGATCCGCATGGGGTTTGGCGCGATCCGCGTGGGAAGTTCGAGCACATGGCGCGATCCGCGTGGATATGGCGCTAATCGCGTGGGATGTTAGAATTAGAGCTATGCTTTCGAACAGCTAGCGCGATTCGCATGGGTATGGCGCGACCAGCGTGGGAGGTTCGAATATGGGATGCGATCAGCGTGGCTATGGCGCGATCCGCGCGGGAGTTCGAATCAGGGCTGTGGATTCGAACATATGGCGCGACTTCCGTGGGTATGGCGCTAATCGCGTGGGAGGTTCAAACATATGGCATGATCCGCGCGAGGTATGGCGCGATCCGCGTGGGAGGTTGAATCAGGGCTATGCTTTCGTCCAGTTCGCGCGATCAGCGCGGGACACGGCGCGATCCGCGCGAGACTCTCAGGCCAGCCTTATAATAGCTCATTTCAGGACGCGAAAAAGAGGGAAGAAAGGCTTCTTCTTCCTCCTTCTGCCCTAGACCTCCATTGTTGACACCTCCAAGCTTCCTAGAGCCATATATCTTGACCAAAACACTTTCTTATGGCCTATTCTTGTGAGAGAAACATTTGGGAAGCTTGAATCATTCATCATTTCTCTTGAGAAACCCCTTTTGAGTGAGTTTTGGAATCCCCAAAGAAAAGCTCAGAGAACTTGAGAGTGGCTGAGACCCATTGCGTGGAAAGGGCACCAGAGCTCGAGGAGGTTGTCCTTGGGTCTTCTTTGTCGCCATTGAGGTAAGAAACTCAAGTTCTCCGTTTGATTTTGAGTTTGGGGGTTTGCATGAACAGTGACC
>PYAF01004510.1:119655-133577 GCA_007407185.1 Glycine tomentella | reverse complement strand
AGCTTATGGCTCTGATGTTTTGTATTCGCCTTTGGTTTTATTTTGTACCCTGAGGGGAGATATATGTACAGTTTTGTACTTAGACACAAACACTATGTATATTCACCATATTATAATGTATAGTGGTTATGTTAGTGACGATTGATGATGTCACTCTTATCTTATGCTTCCAAACTGCTCAAACTCTGATGATTATTGTTAATGGTAGTAATTAAGGCAGGTTAATGACCCTGGTTTTGTACGGGGCGTTACACGGTTCATGAACCGTCGTTGAAGGCCTCAAACAACCGTCGTTAAAGACCTGCTGTGTAGTAGTGAGTGGCTTAAAATTGCTAGTGACATCATGCAGAGATTTGAAAGGCTTTGGACCCTTCCCATAAATTGGTAGTGATGAATCCTCAGTTGCTCTACTCAATGGCTTTCCCCTTAAATCATTAGTTATCTGAATCATAGATCAAACATTACTAACTGAAGATGGGAGGTGATTATCATTGGCCAAACAATACAATAACAAGGCAACTTGGATTCCATATCTCACCAGATTAACAAGAGCTTTATGAGCTTGGGCATTGAAGTATGTGTAGGAGCTCCCACTATAAAAGATAAGTTGAAGACCCTTCACAGAAGTAGGCTTTCTATCGAAAAACAGGTCGGCTGGACCTGTTTTATGGTGTTGTCTGAAGCAAAGACTGTGTGTAAGTTCTCATGAGTAGCAATATCTCATAAGGAAACATATAATATCTATTTCGATTTTTAACACTTAAGCGGAGGAACTCTGCAATAAGGGTGTCCAAACAACTCCACATTGGGGAACAAGCTGATCTCCAAAGAATAAAAAGCCTCCTCCTCTACCGCTTAAGCAGTGGCCTACCACATTGTGAATTAGGCCAAGAGAGTGAAGCTGAGACAGAATGCTTGTCTTACCATTTCTATAGAACATGAATAAACTAGGAACCAACCAAAAATAATGTATTGTTACCAACTTAAGCATAAGTTGCTTCCTAGTGTACATTGGTATTAACAGAGGTTCAGCCATTCAGATCAAACAATATACTACGTACAAGTTATGAACTTCACTAAACTCTCATCAATGAGAAACTGTTTCATACTAATTTATTTTTATAACGAATCCAAATATTTGGAATAATCAGAAAATCTTGAACTATACAACAAGCAATAACTTTGTTATAACAAATTGTCATGAGGCAGGAGAAATGCTGAAGGCAAAATGCTTTGTGGACACTAGAAACAAATTTCATTCATATTGTCATGAGCAGCAATAACAGAGTTAATACTAGTAATTTTTTTCTTACATAAACAGTAGACAAAGGGACTAGTAGCTAAATATAAGTTTATTTGGCCCCACTTGAAATCAGTTTTGGTGGCTTAGTAACATCCAAATACACTTTAGGAGTAAATGTTACGTATGGTATATTGGTAACTATGGTATGGTGTACTTCAGTTTGAAAGGCGAATTAGCCATCTTGTTTTGAACTCATTAATCTAACAACAACAACAGTTAGCCCTTAGCATATATGTACATGTCTAGGCCAAATTTTTTACCAATCTTAAACCCCTAAGACACAAGAACTAGGAGAATATTTATGTATGAATTTCGTGCTCCATAGACAAATCATATACCTTAGTTAAAACTTAAAACCTACCTGAAAACCACGAGATTTTGCTCCAAGAAATCCATAACATTTTAGTGCACCACAGAGGCAACGAACCTTGGCACCACCAAACCATTCAAAATTATAATCATTAGCTAACTCAGTTCCAATAGGAATATCATGTGTTGCAAATATTCCAACTCTTATTTCCCCCAACACATTCCATTTTCTCGTCTCACAGTTCGATTTACTGCAAACTTAAAAATATTCATTTGATATCAAACCTTGGGCAGTGTTAAACCAAGAGAACAAGAAAACAAACCTACTATATTTTATTAAAAAAAATTACCCATATTTTATTATTTCATAACCTTAATTACCATAGAGGAAGAATAGGAAATTAGATATACCTTTGTGCATTGCAGCCCATAGCCACAATTACTTTCCAAACCTTATACCATACAGAGGAAGAAATACAAATAAAGGGATTTAAAAACAATGTGAAACTATTCTCAAAGCTGACAGTTGATAACTCAATGTTTTGGCCTATAGTCAGAATTCTTCAAAGACATAAAGGGATCATACCTTGGTTACAAACCAGGAAGCCACCGGAACAGGATCTGCCACGTTGAATAATAAGATTATCCCATGACCTATAAATGTACATTCATTTGATTCAGGAAGGAGAGCAAAGACAACAAAATATGACAAGTCTATTGCAGAGGAGACAATTGCATGAATATGCATCAAAATTCTGTCAGATCAACGGTATTCCCATCATGTAATCATAAATTTACAAAAGATAAAATAGTATATGCTAATACACAAAGAACTAAAGTGAAAAATATCAACCAAGAAATGAGTGAGTCAATGTCAACTTCATCTTCACTAAAATCATTCACCTTAGTCTTGATAAAGTATAAGAGAACCCCCTGTAGTCTTATTCCATTCCCAAGTCAGCACTTCAATTTGTTGATTTGAGGGGGAGCTACATGAAGATTCAAGTGAAGAATCAAGTAACAATAAGGCTTGGATGTTTTGGCTTTTAACATGGCTCAAGGAATGAAGATTGAAGCTTGTGATTTAATGTAAAAGGAAAGAAAGCACTATGGTGATCCAAGCTTTGAATACATATCATTCATATATCATACAAGCATTGCATCATATTGATTTTAAGTAATTGATTTGAAACTTAAGAAAAAGCCAAGTATTTTGGAAAAACAGCCTAGTACTGCTTTAATCGATTACTGCCTCAAGTGAATCGATTATTTTGTTCATAAGCTTTCTGGAAAATCAAACATGAACACTTTAATCGATTACTCCATTGGATTAATCGATTACATGAATCTTAGCATACTTAGAAATTAGCCTTGTAACTGGTTTAATCGATTACTATAGTACCGTAACCGATTACATGCTTGTTTGGAAAATACAGTCACTCTAGCTTAATCGATTACCACTGATTGTAATCGATTATTTAGTTCAAATCATGTTTTGCACTCACACTGGCTTAATCGATTACCAAGGGATGTAATCGATCATCTTTCATAAACATCATTTGTACATAGGTCTGGGTTAATCGATTACTGCAGACCGTAATCGATTATTTTACATAAACACATTTTTGCTCAGTCTGGTTTAATCGATTACACGACGGGTTAATCGATTATTTGACCTGTTTACTGAACTCCTGAGCATACCAAAGGTCGGTTTAATCGATTACAGGAGCGTGGGGAGCGTTTTTAATCGATTAATTCCGTTACGAAAATTACTATAAATTGAACCCTTGCCTCTTGTGATCAACAACTAACAGAGATTAAGATTGAACTTAAACTTTTCAATATTCTGAGCTTTCTAAGGATTCACAAAGGCAATATTCTGGGTTCATTGAGTCTTGCTTCCATTGATTCATTCATGGGTCATTAAGGTTCTAGTGAAGCAAGCTTGTTCTGTCACAAAGGCTTAGGAAAGCACTTCTGCATAATTGGTTTGCATTCAACCTAAGGTTTTTCATTCATATGCATTTCATTCTTGGATCATCAGGTGAATTCTTTCTTAGCTCTTTGTGAATGTTTAGTTTTCTGCAATAACTTTATAATTGTTGACTCTATTGTAAGAAGGTTTTCTTGCAAGTGGAGATAGTGTTTCTCCAAGTGGAGATAGGGTTTCTCCAAGTACAACTGAGTAGTGTTCTCAGTGTGGGTGTGACTTCTAAGGATCTAATAGAGTTTTAGATCTCTGAACTTCACCTAGGGTTGATGAAGAGAAGCTTGTAATTACTTGTAAGAATAATATTTACAATAGTGGAACTTTACTCTAGAGTTGAGTAGAAGAAACTGGATGTAGCCTCATAGGTTTTGAGGTGAACCAGTATAAATCTTGTGTTGTGATTTAAATTCTGCAGATTTGACTATACTTGTGTGAACTTTGTTTTGTATGTGTGTTCTTGTGGCATAACAAATCTTGGATTAATTTTGTGATAAAGATAATTGTTTGATTTTGTGATAAAGATCCAAAGGGCAATAAAACTGATTTGAAACTGATTTTCATCAAAGAAATTTTAATTTACCAAGACTAACAAATTCACCTCCCCTCTTGGTTAAGTGTGAAGTGTTCCTTATTTTCCACACAATTTTCTCTAACAACTCAAAACATAGTTATAAAGGCAATGCAAATTGTAATAAGCTAATGGACTAAAATTTTAAAAATCCTAATGAGGCCATGAAGTCAGATTGTGACATATGCTATAGCTGCCATAGAGAGAGCAAAAAATACCTGAAAATTATTTTAAATGAATTGTTCAATGCTAGAATAGTGTGATGAGCTCAGCTCTCAAATTATCGATATTGTTTTATTTTAAAGAGAAAGAAGAACAATTTTTTAATTTGTCTGAGATATTTAGCAAAGACATTGTCATCCAAGGTTAATTTTCAAGGGAAAAATATTTAATAAGCCACCCAAGAATACAATGATGATATAAAGAACATAATAATAAACCCCCCTATGGCTATTAGTTATATTATGTTTCTCACATAAGACCAACGGTGAAGATAATGTAGCATTGAGAATCATAGTGTGCTTTGTTTCTTTTTCTCGTTATGTTTGCTCCTATGCTACATTTTGCAACATGATGTAGTCCTAACTCATTTAAGAAGGGTAAACGTAACAACCAGCTAAGCCTGTACTTTTAGTTTTAAGAAATTTTAGAAAATAGCAAGTCCAAGCAGTTGAAGTTCAAAGTAACCTACAGAGCTATTTCTACAGTATTGGCATAGCAAAATCATATAAAATTTGCAGGCCTGAGGAACCAAAAGCATGTTGTAAGAAAAATCAAATAATTACAAGAATGAAAAGCACCTATATCAATTACCATAATGCCTAAACTTCAGTGTTTGTATCACCATCCTCTTTTAAGTTTTAACAATTGTTTTATTTGGATATGAATTTAGTCATTTCTTGAAGAGAATAACTCGATCACATACTACAGCACTAGACCTTTTATTAGTGAAAGGAGGAGTGCTGCTAGCTATACTGTCCAAAATAGCTCTTACGTATGTCTATCTGCAGTCATTATCCTACACTGTATCTCATATATGTTATTTTATTAAAAAAGTTTAATGTCTAGTTTTTAAACGATAAAAAAGTGGAAATAACAGATAATTATATTTTTGTTGTGAAACCTTATTTTAAAATTAAAATTATGTTTGAAAAGACATTTTAATTAATTTTTGATTTTTTTTACTAATTGTAAAATTTACTTGATTGTATGATAAACAAATTTTTTATGATAATTTGTAACATTTTTTAAAACATTAGTTGAGGTGATATTTTTTTAAAATGTTAGCTTCTAATTTTTTATATTTTTTTCTTAATATATTTATTCAATTTTAGTTATTTTTTAAATAAATTATGATTTTATTATTTTTTATCATTTTATTTTTTTTAGATATGATTGAAATTTCAACCAGTAAGCGTTTCCCAGTAGAAGAAAAACTAATATAAATACTGCACAAAAATCATATCCTTTTTTTATCAGTAATCAAATCTTATGTGTATAAAGTAGTATATTTTTATGGAGTTCAAGAATAACAGAGAAGAGCAACTACTCCGAGAAAGCAAATCAAACAACACTAATTTATGTTAGCCCCAGAAAATCAATACACGTTGCCAGGAATATTATAGATAAAAAATGCTCCACAAGCAGACAATCTCATTGAAATCATACTTACACATTAATTCATGAGGCAGAGCGAAATCACAATCGTTCCTTTTCCTCCTGATGTAGATATATGCCACCACCAGTACCACACAGAAAACAAAGAAACGTGACAAGGCTATTGCAATTTTACCCCGAGTGGATAATCTACCATAGGACATGATGGAAGAGATGGTACGCCGCACAATCCCTTGTTGCCAGAGAGACTGAAAAAAGAACAAAACAAATTGAATATAGAAAATAGATTATTTCTAACTAGATTATACAATTGTAATAATGTATCATACAAAATTTATTTTTGTATTGCTACCATAGCAAGTTAATTAGATAACAACTAATTTTAGCTGTGTCTAGCATTCAAAGCTGATGAGGATTGAGATGATTGACATTTCATGAGTCTGGATGTGCCTTGTGTGAGAGTTAAATTTAGGTTACCACACACAAGAGACAAAAATAAGCCAAATAGGGATTAGGGAGTATTATATATACAAGCTAAGTTATCCAACATTTCAATCTGAACAAACCATTATGCAGAACCAGATAGAGTAGAGCTAGAAGAGTAAAATGACTTACTCAATAGCTCCACCATGCACACCAATCGAATAAAGTTGCTCTGAAACTCATCCTTCCAATAAATTACCATTCAATAGCCTGGCATGATTGAATAGATTAGAAAAACAAACAGAAGTATGTAGTATAACTTGTCCAGAGAATAAAAGGGACACCCAGTTAAAACTGTTGGAATTAATGCATTTACTTACATCTCTCGTGAATATTCTAGAGAAGCCTACTTCTTAGATATTCTAGAGAACTCTATATTTTCCTACACTTGATGATTCTAGATAACTCTATATTTCTCATGTACTTGATGATTCTAGAATATGATAATGAGCCATTAGAGTAGAAGGTTCTAGGTTCTCTATTTTCTAAATAAATCTAGATGCATTCATCGACTAGTATAAATAATCATGAGATCCTAGTATTTGTAACTACCAACAACTACATCAACAACAACTTTTAATCCTTTCTTCTAATACATTTTTGAGCTCTGCAGTAGCAACTCATTTGGTAAAAATAATTCTCTACATCTCTTCCTCTCCTAAAAATATTTCCTACAAAAATAATCCAACAAAAACTGCACTAGAGGTCAAGTGTTGCCTATTGTTACCGTCCTAAACATAAAGGAAAATTAGGCTGTTGAAGTGACTAAGTGAGCATTAAGATGCCAAATTGACAAATTAAAGAACAGAATACAAAGGACAAATATAGTGACAACAACAAGATTTTAGGAATTTAATAAAGAAAACATTGGCTAGGAAAGATTATTTGAAATCAAATTACAGGACTTCATAACAATACTGACATATTTTTCATAAAAGCGCGTAGCATTTTAGCATCCCCATTTCTGACAGAAAAGGATATTTAACATGAGAGAAAATAACTCGAATAAGTGCTAAAACTAGAGGAAGGACCATAGCACTTGCAAAACACTGAAACAACAAAAGAAAATAACAAGGATTATAGAACCTACTTTTTGTCACGACACTATGCAAGTTAAAGACAGACATATTAATTAATTCACTGGATAATGGATACTTACACAAGCTTCAAATTCGAAGATGCCAAACTATCAGGTATGAATCCCATTAACTGATTGTTGGATAAATCCCTACAGAAAACATCACAAAGAAAAATAAATAGAACTTCAATTTTCAAATAAATAATTTAGATTTTTTGTTCGGTAATAACAAGATTCTTCTAGAGAGTTTTGAACCCTTGAACTGTAGGTGAAGTCAGCCCATAAGAGTATGGTTTACTAATTGAGCCACATTTCATGGTTTAGTTACTTTCAATATAGGTTGTATGGATGCATCATAATATTATTAGAAATGACTTCAGAATTTAAATGGCATGCCTTTTAATCTATCAAAGCATGGTGCAAGAGAAACATATAGAGTCTAACTATATACCATATTCAGTATAAAAATCCAACATGTTTTCCCTTCAGATAAAAAAATGTTTATTAGAGAGAAGAAAGAAACAATGCAATGAGATAAATTTCATAAAGATGGTTCCATAGGCTAGCAGAGGCTCCTAGTCCTTTCATTTCCCTAACCACAATACTGGATAGAAAGGAAAACTAACAAATAAGGTGCAGAGTCAACCATATCCAACAGTACAAACTACTTACTTCATGACTCGAGTTACTTCACGCAGAAATGGAGGCCAAGTCCATGAGCTTCCTCGCTCCCCACCCAAACATCCTCCAAATCATGGACGCCTTCGGGGACACCGACTCCTGCTCAATCTTCTTAGAGATCTGCCAGCCACACACTCTCTTGGACTGCATCGCCGTCAAAAGCCCCTTGCCAGAGCCCCACGCCGCCTCTCTCCTCAAACAGCTTTTGGAAGCCGTCGCGCACTGCCACGCCCTGGGACTCGCGCACAGTGACATCAAGCCGGGCAATCTCTTGTTCGATGAAGGGAACAAGCTTAAGCTCTTTGACTTGGGGTTCGGTGACGAGAGTAGCATGAGCGGTGCGGTGGGGACTCTCTATTACGGAGAAACTAGGGTTTTCGCAGAAGAAATTTGGGAGAAAGAGGAACGGAGTGAGAGTCTAGAGGATTTTTTGATTTAAATTTGGAAAAAGCAATAAATTGTGTGACAAAAGGAAGACGAAACGAGAATGAATTTTAAAGACGGGTTTTTAAAAAACCCGTGTTTGATTACTTGTGCACTTAGCTTTCAAAGACGGTTTTTTAAAAACCATTTTGGAATATTTGTCTTTATTTACAAATTTGTCACCGTATACCATTCTAAAACGGCTTTAATGTAACCGTCTTAGATTTGACATCGTGAAATACTGATTTTGTAGTAGTGGATATTGTATACATTCGTTTGAATTTCCTATGCCTAATGCTTGTGACTAATGTTGCTTGCCTAAGAGATTATGGTTCATAATTAGGAATAACGGGTTTACTGTCCAAGGAATTGGGGTTAAACCCAATAAGAGAAATTGTGTCTGATTCACATAATAAGAAAGGATTTAGAAGGGAAGGAGATTATCTTAGGAGAAAATCAAAGGGATTCCAATACTTAACCATTTTTATTGATTAAATTATCTAATATTTTAATTACTTTCTTGTTTCTTTCAATCAAATCAAAAACTAAAAACTTACCAAAATCAATTCTTCCTTTGTTCTTAAATTGACTAGTAATTGGTTATGCTATTACTAAATCAAACTTTTGTACAATTTTCTATATATTTAATTTATTAAAAAAGAAAACCCTAGCTATAAAAAAGTTTGAATCAATAAATACCATATTGGAAACAAATTAAACAGGAATTGCTAACACAAACTAGCTAGTTAAGGAGCTATTTGTTTTTGGTTTACAAATGCAATTTTTACAACAAAACGCATTTGACAAAAATGGAGTTGAAATGATTTTTAAATCATTTTTAAAATACTTTCACACTCATTTTGAAAACCAAAAAAAAAAGATTGTGAATTTGGTTTAGTTTTAAAAAAAATATACATTTATCACATTTGACAATAACACTTTTTACTGTCATCACCGTTACTACCACCACCACTACCACTAGTTACCGACACCAACACCGCTAACACCACCATCACCATCACCATCATCGCCATCAATACCACCGACATTACAACTACGTACCACGACTGCTACCAATGCCACCACTACCATGATCCTACTACCACCAATACCACCTCTATCACCATAACCACTGCCGCCACCATTGTTTGCTACCACCATCACCCCATTACCATCATCACCATTGTCATCGACAACATCAACATTGCTATCACCACCACTACTACCACTACCGCCATGACTATCACAACCACCACTAGTATTTCAATCGTCGCCACCCCACACAAAAACACTCTTAAACTAATTTTATTATAATATGACATTTTCAAAATAATTTTATTTTGAAACTAATTATATTTTAAAAAGTTATATTAAAATATTTGAAACTCAAATCTAAAAATCACCCTAGGACCTAAATTAGCAAAATTGAAATGATTATATGCCTAATTGAAGATCCACACACACACACACATATATATATATTCATGAGTTTTTATGATTTTTTACAAGAAAAATATATTAAGAATCAAAGTACAACATACTCTAACTTGAATACAATGTCATACAAGACCATATCAAAGGAAATAAAGAAAATATACAAGATTACATTGCTGATCCTTGTCTTACATCAAGCCGACGATTGAAACAAAGAAAACCTTGTGAACGTTTCATGACCATCTTGAGTTTAATTTGTTCACCTTGTTCATATGTTATTATATCAACTTTGGACTGATTTCTTCCAGCTAACATAACCCATATGCATAAAGTGTCAATCCTTATTCTTTAAGCCAGTTGACAAACCTATTAAGGTTCTCTAATGATCGACCTCCTTTGGTTATGTTGTTCATGACTTTGTCCTTCAATTCCAGAGACCTTGAATTTATGTTCTCATCATTAAAGAGTTGGTCTACTTTCCTTTTTAACTCCATGCGTGACACGAGTCCATTTTTATCTTTGTCAAGTCCCAGCCCAACCTTCCACTCTTCACAAATATATGTTTTGTTATAAAGTTGGTCTCCAAAATATGGCCAGCACAAGAAAGGAACCCCATTAGACAAACCTTCCATAATTGAATTCCAACCACAATGGGTAAGAAAACAAGTTACGGCAGGGTGGTTTAGCACCTTCTGCTGAGGAGCCCAACCAACAATCTTACCTTTACTTCCCAAGAATTCATTAGGGTATACCCTCTTATTCTCTTGACGCACAACCCAAAGAAAAGGTCTATTGGTGAGGTCAATTCCAAGAGCTAGTTCATTGAATTGGTTTTGGTCAAAATGAGTGAAACTACCAAAGGCAACATACAAGACAGAACCATGAGGTTGTTGATCGAGCCAACTCATACAAGAGAGATCTTCTTCCCAGTATTGTCCGATTGATTTTGCACTTGCAATTGTGTCACCATAACTTCTCAACAATGGACCAATTGGTACAAGCTTAGGAATAGAGGATAATGGCCCAGGTTCAAGTTCATTTGTGGTGTTGCAAAGCCACCATTCCGCCAAATTCAGTCTTCGTGTACACTGCATCAAATATTTAAGTACTGTCTTACCATTTATTGTGTCGCCCAGATTCAACCAAAAGAAGTCTCTTGGGTCCATACCAGGCATACCTTGTGATATGTGAATGGTCTTTTTAGTGGTTACTGTTAATCCTATAATCTAAAACAAAATTAAATAAATACCAATATACAACAAATTTATTGAGAAGATATAAGGTTTACTCAATGATTGAGAAAGGATAAAGGGAGAAAGTCACTAATTGGAATTCCCAATTGGCAATTTCTAACAAAACTAACAAATTAATATTTACTAATGAAAAATAAATTTAATGAGATTTATTACGCTTCTCTCTTGGGTTTGAATGACAATAAAATTTTCTTGCTTCCTAAATCAGTTGAGTAATAAGTGAGTTTTAAAGGGTAAAGATTTGTTTGAATAAACTTTTTTTAAAACATTTATAAGAAAAATAAAAAATTAGAAAAATGCAATAAATTTTTACATACTAAAATTAGTTTTATGTATAAATTAAGAATAAGCTTTTGGAGAAACTACTAATATGATTAGGTGTCTACAATTAGCTTATTCAAAAGCTATAATTTTAACATATAGAAAAAAAATATTTTACTTATTTTTCTTTTCTTCTCCGATAAGTATTTATAACAAAATGTTAAAATATGTTTTTAATTCCTAATAACTCTGAAAATTTTGTATTTATTTTTAATAAATATTTTTTTTGCATTGAGTTCTTAATAATATAATAATTTTGTGTTTGATCTTTGACACTTTTTTAGGCCATAAATAACTAACAAATTTTGTATTTGTTTCATGATAAATTTTTTCATTTGATATTAGTCCATTTCAAATTAACTAATAATAAATAAAAAAATTTACTAGGAAGTAAACATAAAATTTAAATATTTATTAGAGATCATAGACATATTTTATTCATAACAAAATTTATCAAAACAGAATCCAAATAAAGTTAAACAAGTTCAAATATATAAGAAAGTATATGATATTCTTACCACCATCAGAATCTATGATTCCATCATCGATAAGCCTCGGGATGTTGTATAGAAGGGCAAATAAAGCTGCTGGTGAAGTCCACAACAGGGCTCCTCTGATTCCCAGTTTACTCCCAACATCCAAAGCCCATCCCATGCACAAATCTGCAACAATTAAGCTGATTCTGTTATCACCATTCAAACGAACATCCTCTATGAGCTTCTCAAGCAAAGTTGGCATGGTGTTTTGCATAGCATCACTTAACTTGTCCAAATCGTTTCGATCATCATCAGGTCCTAAACCATCGGGGATTGAAACCAACTTTAGAAGTGATTCGTCAAGGTTATCTTGTTGCTCGCCCATGGAACCTACCACTCGCTTGTGATCGAAGTCTGTGTTCACAAAAATGACTTTAAATCCATGCTCAACCAACTTTTGTGAGAGTGTCATCATGGGATTGACATGCCCTTGAGCTGGATATGGTAATGCTAGCACAGTTGGAATGCTCATGTTGTATATAGATTTCTTTTGACTAACAGGCTCTACTCTTTAATTGGCTTACACAGTTTGCAAATTCACGGCCATCAGGTTATATATACTGATCTGAAAGTAAATAATGTTTGAGTTAGCTATCTGTCATGATGGTGTAGTAATGGTGGAAATGCTTGGTTGGTGTGGCTGATCTTGTTGCTTAAAGTCGATGATTTGCGTTATGTGGTCCAGTGAATGAAGCTTGGGTGGGGTGATAGATAAGTGGGGGTCCATAGTTATATATTATTATATCTAAGAAAAACATAAATAAATTTTTGAAGTAGTTCAGAGTTTCATTTAACTTAAATCATTACAAAATATGAATTATAAATTACAATTTGGATTTGTTTGATTCACAATATTTTGGGCACATGACAAAATATTGAATTGTGTAATTTAAATTTCAAATTATTATTAGGATTTATTATGTTGTTACAGTTTTTTATTATTATATTTAAATAGGAATTAAGATTAGATCAGTTTGTTATTATTCTGTAATATTAAGAGGTTGTTGAACTGCTCTTATATATATAAGAACCTCACATTGAGGGAAAATATATGCAAGAGAACAAATGAAAGTAGCAATTTATGCTTATCTGATTTTTAACATGGTATCAGAATCATGGTTCCCTCCATGAATGAGAGCTATGATTCCTCCATGAATGAAAGTCACAGTATCCTCCATGAAAAAAAAAATATTTCCGCTGCCTTATTTTTTCAGAGTTTTTCTTCTTCACATTCCCAAACGTACATCTCCTTCTATCTTTTTATCTTATCTTCAATGTATTCCACTAATACTCAACCATCTATCTCCTCCTTAACCTTCACCTTCTCTGATTCCTTTACAAATTATGATTATTATTATCATGAATTCCATTTTTGCCTCGCATAACCTTTGCGATTTTGGTTCTGTTTTGAATCCTTCTCGTATCCATTTGAAGATCATTAATGTGAAACTTGTTGCATTGTTCTAAGTCCTTCACATACCAACCCCGAAGTCTATTGACATGAACATGTGGTTGTTCCGAATCCATTCTCGTATATCAATTCTCCATGCACGTATTCTATTTGAAGGTCATTGATGTGAAGTCAGTTGCATTGTTTTGAATCTTCATAGATCATCCATGAAGTTTGTTGACATGAACATGTTATTGTTCTGAATCTCTTCCCGTATCTCAATTTTCTTGCTACCTCACATAACCGAAGCACATTGTGGACTATCTTAAAGTGTAACACCCCAATATTTTACTTATTGAATATGGATTTAAGGAAATACTTTAGGACGATTAGAAAATTATAATTCACTATCTAGTGAGATTTTTTGAATTTAATACACCTTTTGAAATAAAATTCAAATTAAGTTATTCTAATCATCAGAAAATTAGAGGAGAATGATGAATATCATTTTAGGAATTTTCTTGAGATTATGGACT
>PYAF01004510.1:97298-115803 GCA_007407185.1 Glycine tomentella | reverse complement strand
GAGATTTTTCTCTAAGTAATCATTTCTTCACCACTATATAAAGGGAGGAGGAGGAACCTAAGTACAAGCCAATTCCAAGACCATTCCTTTCTTCAAACCTCACGTGAACTCTCTCCCTCACACCACTTTCATTTCATTTCATCTTTCCCTTTAAAGCTTAAATCAAGTAAACCCCATCACCTTGAAGAAATTACGTGTAAGGATTTAACAAGCTTAGAAGGATATCAAGACTCAAACTCACTTGAGGTAGGTGAAGTTTAAATCTCTAGATAACCAATGGTTTGGATTAATTTACATGCTTTAGTAAGATGAATTATGGTTATTATTTAGGCTTGAATTTCGTGATGTTTAAAGGTTATTCTTTGATGAGAGTATGTTGATTTAAGTTATAAGATAGGCTATGATTTATACCCATCAATATTAGTGAAGTATGGAAGTCCATTTGATGATCTTTTGACGTGATTTTAATGATACTTTGGACTGTCTATTTATATTTTTATGGACATGTTTTGATTTAATTTTTGAGGTAGAGGATGAATGTTATATAGTTGAATGGTTTAAATACTTGATGATTTGATTTGATGATTAATCAGTGAGGTGGTAGGTGAAAGGAGAATAAAAGATGCATACTAGGCTTTAATCTTTTATTATGAAAATTTCAAGGGTTTAGAAATTATTTGAAAGACATATTATGGATTATTAGTTAGATTACGAACATAATTTTCTGTGAGGATATTCTTTGGTCATGCCTAAGTTGGTAATGATTTTGCTTGAATAAGATATAACGGTTTAACCATACTTATAAATTTATTGGATAAGGTATGGTGGTGTAACCATACTTATGATACATATGATGATATGATGAAAATATTTTCCATAAGATAATATGTATTTTGCTTATGGATTTGATTTTTATGGATGTTGATGTGATTAAGATAGGTGGATTCATGTTTCCATGTTTCCAAGTCCAGTACGAGGCTTTAGGGAAACAGAATCTGATGCTACATACAGTATGATATGTAGTACCCAGGTGCAAGGATATATAACAAAAATCATGCATATTTGCGTAAGACTATAGCAGCGTCCACACTTAGTGTGGCTACATACAGTACGATATGTGGATGCCATTTGCCCTAGGATAGTTCATCTCATGCATTCATATAGTTTGCATATTTCTTGTGGATGTGTTTGATTATTTGATGATTTTACTAACCTACTAATAAGGTCAGGATTTAGCTTTGCCTACTGAGAAATTTATTTCTCACAAGATTTGTTTCATGTTTTTCTTAGATGGTAGCCATGGTCAGGTTCCTTGAGGTTCTGGAGTAGTGCTGATATATTGAAGGAGCTATGTACTAGGCTGGATTTCTAAAAGAGTTTTGTACTTGTATAAATTTTTGTAACAGATACATTGACTAATGTATTAGTCTTTACATATTTTGTAAATTTTATGGCTTAGAATTTTTACTAATACGAGTTTCTTGAAAAAAATTTATTTTACGTAAAAATACTAGTAATAAAATCAACTTAGAAATTAGGTCGTTACATATAAGATTAGGCTTTGGTTTTTAATTGTTCGTGTGTGGTCTTCTACACTCTCGTATAGGGTGTGGACCTGCTGTAATGTACTTGGTGTTTACTCATTAACTATGTTCATCATGTAGTAATCATTGGATACATTTGTTGAGTACAATATATATGACTATTTTGCTAACAGCTTAGAGTAGAAAAAGTTTTGCATTTTAATCTGAACCATATTCCCATTAAGATTATCACATTTCAATTAATCACAGTTTAAGACTATCATAGTTAATAGAGTATCGTTAGTTCTTTCTTGTAAATTAAAAAAACTCAAACACATATCACATAGAGATTAATTGTGACCATAGACACGTAGTGGTCTAAAACTTCCTAATAATTTCTCATCTATCATTTTGCCAAGAAGAAAAATGTGGTTAGTGAGATATAATATCGATTTTGATCAGATGAATCACGTTCTAACATTTCTTAAATAATGTATAAGCCAACATAGACAAGGTAACTAATAAGGAGTTGCACCGAGGTAAATAGCATTTAAGTCATCAAAACTATTATTTTGTTGTCCCCTCCCTGCTATATTCTATATCCAAGACAAGTTTCCTCTGGTCATAAAAATGAATTCATGGGCAGCGTTAGTTAACATAGCCGCATGCTTGAAGCCTAATTTCATAGGTGTCATTATACACCAAACTATACCAAGATCACCACAAATAAAACTTTAACCAAGATGCATAGAATTGTCATTTTGCTTTTATTATTATTATTATTATTATTATTATTATTATTATTATTATTATTAGGTAAAAATAATAGAGTTAGCTCATAATTATGAGCTACTGATTAGCTAACAAAATACATCATAATTTCTTCCAATTTTTTATGTTTTAAAATTTTATTTTTATTTTTCATTATTAAAATTAGGGAGCCTTCTCAATAATATTTTATTTAAATTATGTATGTTTCGTCTTTGAATATAACATGTTCAATGTTCAACATCATTTCTATGCAATTTTCCTTTTCCTCTTTGCATCGTCATCATGAAATTCATTGTTAGAGATTGTTAGTGACCATCATCACAAGTACTTACGAATGTCTTTCATAATTTTTGTAGGTTCTATATGTATACGCGTGCTTTTGTAAATTGTTTTATGTTGTTAATGACTATTGATTTACATATACTTTGATAGCTTGTCACAATTGGTATCACCCCAATTGTGTGAATAGAAAAAAGTGTACAAATGATATAACATTTTGTAGTTGTAATTGTAACTTTTAGGCACTTTTCCTTTTGTTGTTTGCACCGTGAGCACGACATTCATTGTCATTGTTAGTGATCTTCTTCACAGGTACAATTGTCCGTCATAAACTTTTATGCTGATTTTTGTTATGAATCCTTTTATAAGTTGTTTTATGTGAATATTGATTTATATACAATTAATGTTCATTATGAGTGAGCCATAGTTTCCCGTTTGAGATTCAATGCAATGATTCTTCCGGACAGTTTGGATTAATCATTTTATTGAATCTTGAATTGTCCGTTTGAACAGTTTGGAAGAGTCATTTTTTATAGTAGATTCATACGTATATAAGTTAAGTTTATTTTCTTAAATTTGATGAAATTTCGGTACAATGCATTTTACTTTGTTCTCTAGTTGCATACTTGATTGTAGTGGAATTCGTCTCACCACTTTCATGTCGTGTACTTGGAGATCAATACGAAGTGTTGCCAAAATTTTGTCAAATTTTAAAAAAAAAGACTTAACCTTTCCGTATGAATCTACTATAAAAAAAATGTCTTCCTGAATGGGATAGGCCACACCTTTAATAAAAAAAAAGTGAGGTTTTCATGCATGGAATAACTTTGTGAGTATAACAGAGTTATTAATTAGATGGATCGAAGTTGGATGAATCCAAGTCGCATGAGGGCTGAGTATGAGGAAGACGTTGAAAATTTCTTGGAATTTGCCTCCGAAAGAAGTCTATTGATTGAGGATGGAAAATATTGTTTGTCGTTGTATAAACTATTTGAATGGGAGACGAAAAGTAGTAGACGATATACGGGAACATCTTCTGTGTGATGGAATTAAGAAGAATTATATGACATGGATATGGCATGGTGAATTGCCAGACATGCAGAGGGGGTCCCAAACTGAACTGGTTAATGTACAAATGGGAGATCGACTAGAGGATATGATTTGTGATCTTGGACAAGAGTCTTTTCAGCAAGCACATGCCCTTGTGTATGATACATTGTAAAGTGATTTGAAGAAGCCTTTGTATTCGGAGTGCAAGCAGTCTTTGACACTATTGTTAGCGGTGTTAAGTCTGGATAATGTCAAGGCCAAATATGGGTGGAGTGACAAAAGCTTCACTTCACTGCTTCAGGTAGGACAGGATATGCTTCCAGAGGAAAACATGTTGCCAAAAAGTTATTGTCAGGCGAAGAAGATATTGTGTCCGATGGGTATGGAGTATCAGAAAATTCATGCATGCCCTAATGATTGCATACTGTATAGACATGAATTTGAAGAAATGCATAAATGCCCCAGGTGTGGGGTATCACAGTACAAAGTGAAGGACAATAACGAGTGTAGCAGTGATGAAAGCACAAAGAAAGGCGCCCTAACGAAGGTGTTGTGGTATCTTTCGATCATTCTAAGGTTTAAGCGTCTGTTTTTACTAACGGAGATGGCGCAAAATACCTTACATGACATGCAAATGGGAGAAACTATGATGGAATGCTTCGCCATTTGGATGATTCCTCCCAGTGGAAACAGATTAATCGTTTGTATCTGGATTTTGGCAAAGAGGCAACAAATGTTAGGCTTGGACTTTTCACTGATGGAATGAATCCTTATGGCATTTTAAGCACTCAGCACAATTTGTGGCCTTTTTTTCATGTCATTTACAACTTGCCTCCTTTGTTTTGCATGAAGCGAAAATACATGATGTTATCTATGATGATATTACCCAAGGTAGCTAGGAAATGACATTGATGTTTATCTCAATCCCTTGATTAAAGACTTGACAAAGTTGTGGGATGAGGGGGTTGTCGTGTTTGATGGGTATCGAAATGAGACATTCAAGTTGCATGCAATGCTATCTTGTACCATTAATATTTTCAGCATACGGGAATTTGAGTGGCTACAGTGTTAAGGGTCATCGTGCATGCCTTATCTGTGAACAAGACATGAGCTACGCACAATGTTAAATGGTTCGGCAAGCGCACCGAGTTGTCCAAGTAATAAATAAACGATAAGTCCGAGTGTCGAATTCTAGAGGGACTTTGCTTGTACTCAAAGTTAATATATTTTTAATTTTAAGCGAACACGAATTGAATTTGATAATTTTCTAAACCTAATGTGGAAATGTAAAATTCAACATAAATAAAGATAATTAAGCATAGCACAATAAAGAGATAGGAAACAAACACTTGGGGTGAGTTGTCGGTTAATGCAGAGAATTGTGACGTGTTGAGGCTCAAATCACCAAAACTACCCTTGATGCAATATTAAAGATATTTCTCTATTTGACGTTAAATTTGCTCACCCTCATCTACTAATGTGTTCTAACCTTGATTCCTCAAGTGTTATGTCCTAAATTACCTAATTTCACTCCTGATCCCTCAGCAGGCTCCATCAAATAATTTGAATTAAGAGTAAAGATGATACATAACCTAGGCTAAACAAAACCATTCTATCCCTAGACATGATATCGTTTAGAAGCATTTTTTAGTTCTAAGGAGCTAACCATTTTCCAATGCATTAAAATCCTATAACAAGCATGCAAATGGGAGATTAAACCACGCCCGTGAATAAATCTCAGAAAAACAAAAATGATACGAAAATAACATTAAATAAATAGTTAGAATCATTACATCAAGAGTGTTTGGTTGTTGGAACCCCAACAATGGATGGGTTAGCCTCCCATTTCCATGAGAAGGCTTACAAATACGAAGGAAAGCAAGAAGAATGGAAGGGAATGGATGAAAAGGTCCCCAAATGAGTGGGATTTCTCCCTTTTCTCAAGCCCTAGCTCTGCCTCTGGACCTCCAAGGGTCCAGCTCTTTTTTCGTGCCCTAATTTTTCCTAAATTACCTAGAGTCGGGATTGTCCAGCTGGATAAGTGAGTTCGCGCTAAGCGAGCTGGTCGCGCTGAGCGGGCTTATCTCGCTGAGCAGGGCATCTGCGCACTGAGCGAGCAGCTCCAGACCTTCAATTCTCCTTTCATTTCCTTGCAATGAAATTTCTACAAAAACATAACGAACACATCATGAATAAACTAAACTTAGCATCTACTGCATAAAAGCTCAGAAGAAGCTAATTTCTGCATTTAAATCACAAAAATAAGCATTAAAATAGGAAAAAAAAGGATAATTGCTAAGTAATTTACTTATAGATTTATGTACGCTTGGGAATTATCATACAACTTAAACATGGACGAAAAACAATTTACATTCGCCACCAACGTTTTGTGAAACCTTATCACCCTTACCGTCAATTAAGAGCATGAAATTGTGCCGATACCGTTAACTGGTCAACAAGTTCTTGAGCGGGTTGAGGACATCAATACTACATTTGGAAAGACCCAAAAGAAGTTAAAAAGTAAAACTTGCATATGGAAAAAGAGGTCTATATTGTTTGATCTTCCATACTGGTCCAATCTAGATGTTAGACATTGATCGATGTTATGCATGTGGAGAAAAATGTGTGTGACAGTGTCATTGGCACACTTCTTAACATTCAAGGCAAGACAAAGGATGGTTTGAACACTCATCAAGATCTAGCTTAGATGGGTATACGTGACCAGTTACATCCAAGGTCTGGTGGTAAGAAAATATATTTGCCTCCAGCATGTCACACTTTCTCAAGAAAGGAGAAGACAAGTTTTTGTCAGTGTCTGCGCCGTGTCGAAGTGCCAGAATAATACTCTTCAAATATTAAGAGTCTTGTGCAGTTAAAAGATCTGAAACTAGTTGGCTTAAAGTCTCATGATTGTCACGTCTTAATGCAACAACTGTTAGTCGTGGCGATTCGAGATTTTTTGCCTAACTAAGTGAGCCATGCTATAACTCGCCTGTACTTTTTATTCAATGCCATTTGTAGCAAAGTCATCGACCCTGTAAAGTTAGATGACTTGGAAGACAAGGCTGCAATTATCTTGTGTTAGTTTGGATGTATTTTTCTCCTTCATTTTTTGACATCATGGTTCGCTTAATTTTTCATCTGGTCAGGGAAATTAAATTTTGTGGTCCCCTTTATTTACGGTGGATGTACCCGATTGAGAAATACATGAAGATCTTAAAAGGGTATACAAAGAATATACATCGTCCTAAAGCATCCATTGTGGAAAGGTACATTGCAAAAGAAACTATTGAATTTTGTTCAGAGTACATTGAAAAGGCAAAGCCTGTTGGGCTTTCTGAGTCTCGGCATGACAAGAGAGTGGGAGGTAAGGGTTCATGAGGGTTGCATGTCATAAATACAGGTCTAGAGGAATTGCAACAAGCTCATTTGTATATACTGAATAACAGTAATGAAGTCCTGCCATACATAGTTTGTCACTAAGCCTTAGTCAACGAAAGTAACCCAAAAATGACCAAGAATAGGTTGTTGAAAGAGCATAACAAGACTTTCCTAAATTGGTTTAAAGATACAATCTTTGGTGATGATAATGCCTTTGAAACATTAAGGAAGTTAGCAGATGGGCCTAAAAAAATGTTAGAAGTTGGCAGGGATACGATATCAACAGGTATTCATTCTACACCAAAGAACAAGATGACAAGAGCACAATGCAAAACAGTGGGGTTAGTCTTAAGGTTGAATCCCAACACCTTGCTACTGCACTTGACCACAATCCCCGTCTGGCATCCACGCCTTACTTTGGAGTCATTGATAAAATCTAGGAGCTTAATTATGTTAAATTTATTGTGTGTGTTTTCAAGTGTAAGTGGGTTGATAGCAATATCGATGTGCGTATCAAGGATTCAGGATTTACTTTGGTAAATCTTAAGAAGCTAGCTTATCAAAATGAGCCTTTCATCATGGCAGAACAAGCTAAACAGGTGTTTTATGTTCAACATCCTTATGATGAAAGGTGGTTACTTGTTCTACATGGAAAAACCTTTGGTATTAATCTTGAAGATGATGATTCAACCCTTGATACTGGTCTCACAACTTTCTCGACACAAATGCCTAACACCAACGACGAAGAAGAAGTTGACAACATTCATGCAAATCGTAATGATCATGATGAAGGAGAATTAATTAACATCATTTAATATAATCTTTATTTTATATTTATTTGTTTCCACATTTACAATTTCATTACTTACTTTACTAGTCACTTAACTTTAATTAATGTTGTTTTTAATAGGCACATGACTACATCACCGAACTCCCCCCTCCTCCTGAGTCAGCACCTTCATCGTCTACGTCGAAGAAGACTAAAAAAGCAACACGGCTTAGGTCATTGGCTACCAGATCGGTTGGTGTCGAGAGACCAGTGGTTCATGTGGATCCTGCCACTAGGAAGGCTAACGGTCCCTAAAAAAAGAAATTGAGGACGTATTTGCGGATCATCGCTCGGGACAAGGTGGATGTTACAATTGGTAATTGGAAGGAAGTTTCTGTAGCTAAGAAGGATTTGATTTGGGAGGACATTCAGGTATTACACCTAAATGTTCAATGTCAATGTAATTGGTTGTACAATCTTGAATTAAAATGTTTTGGTAACTATTAAATGTTTATTTTGTATCGCATGCTGAATTTGATATACCATAAGCGTCAGGCCAAAGGGCGAAGAAGAAAATCATTCAGATAGTAGGCGAGCAATGGAGGCAATTTAAGTCAGATTTGACCTCCAAATGGGCTCTGGCACAAGGCAAAAGGGAGGACGACGACACTGTCTGTGAGAAATATGGTATCAGCAAAGAAAAATGGCACCAATTTTGTCAGAGTCGTAGAGCCGCTTCGTGGGAGGTTAGGTGACTTGCATTGTTTATAAATTTGGCAATTATGCAGTATTTTCAAGTGTATTTTGTTGACAAACATTTGTATAATTTTGACACAATGTTAGAAAGAAGGCTCAGGCCATCCAAAAACAAAACATTGCCCCCTCACGTGTTGTCTCGTGGGGGTTATGATTTATTAGAACAAAAGTTAATGGAGGAAAAACAAAAGCAACGATTGGCGGAAGCAGCCCAATCCAAGAGCACAAAAACAATCGCTCATCCTCCATCTCCTATTAAATAAAACGTGAAGTGGAAGATGGCTCACACCAAAAAAACAAGAGACATGACATCTGAGGCGGCACATGAAATTGCACAAAGGATTGTAAGTTAATTATTTGTTTCAATGGTCATTAATAAAATTGGTAAACTCATACAATATTTTGTTCCTTACAAGATTCCCTGGAAGAGGAAGTTACATAGGATAGCTTTGTCGCCCATGGGCGTCAGGACGTACTGACTGCTTCCATTGGGCGACCAGAGCACTCTGGTTGTGTCTGTGTTGCTGGAGCCGGTGTGACCATCAGACAATACTTTGAATCAGCTTCATTAAGTTCTGCACGTCTATGCCAATGAAGTTGGAAGACTTGGATGAACTGAAGAAGAATATCAAAGACGAGCTGGAGCAGTCAATCGTTGAAAAAGTGACTCGGGAACTAATGATAGATGTCATGCAGCCAGATGCAGTCCTAGATGTAATCCCAGGGATTCACACCGCTTTCTGAGGTTGAGGTTGGTCCTTCTGTTGCCCGTGTCAACGTGAAGGAAAGTTGTGTCGGTCCCTCGGTCCAGGACCCAGACACGGGTACATCAGACAGGTGTGGGTTGTATGTTGATGATAATCCTCCCCACCTAGTTGCCCTTTGAAGAGTTTATGAGGGGTCAACAATTGTGCACAACCTCCCTTTGGCCAATGATCAGGTGAAGGTGGGTGTTGAGGAAGTTCGAGATGTTGATGCTCGCGTCCCTATACCCACTGAAGAGGTTCAGTTAGTAGGGCAAGCCCTTAACACCTTCCTTGCTTGGACGACAAATCTTGTACAACCTATTTCAAAAAAAGGTATTTCATTTTTGTTTTGTTTATTATCATTTAAAAAGGATTTGTTACATATAAAGTGTTGACTGTCATTGACCTATGTTTATTAACTGTGTAGGATAAATAGAGACCTGAAGGACTAACAAAATTTGTACATAAGTCGGAACCTAATGACGATCCCCTATACTAGATCGCATTAACCATACCCCAGTTTTTCCTCAGACCCATGCAAGTGTCGTGGGATACTACTTTGTTTGTGGTGTATAATGAGGACTTCCCCTTGTACATAAAGCATGAAGACATTTCTGAAATAATACACAGTGGTCAATGTCTGAACATCTCTATTTTACAATTGTGGATTATGTAAGTCACATTACATTACTGTCCATTACATAACTAATTGTTTTATATTGATGCATATTTTACTTTATTTTAAAAACAATAGGCATATGAATGACTTAAGTTTGCAATAATGCCTTTGTGTATGGATTCCTTGAGCCACAATCCATACAAAGATCTGACCAATCACAATTTGAATCTGAAGACTATATTAAGAAATGGGTGCAGAGTTTACAGAAACATGTTTACCTAGCAACGTACTTGAATGGGTAAGTAAAACTGTATAAATCAATTTAAATAATGTATGTACTATAATAACTTAATGTTCTCCAATGCAATGTACATTGGCAACTAGTCGTTATATGTCTTAAGGACAATGTTGTCATGTGGTTTTGTTCATTGCACAATAAGCCCGATAACTACTTGAAAGGAATTATTAACATGTCAGTTGTAATTTGTAAGACATTTACTTTATTATTTGTAAGACATCAATATGTTAATGGTACAATATGCATGCGTGACTCAAGGAACTAAATCCAAGGCAGTAGCTAAATGGATTACAGTCAAAGTAAGTCATTTAAATAATGGTTGATGTCTTCAAAATTACATTTATTACTATGTACACTAATTTCCTTTTAACTTTGAATATGTTATTAAATTTAATGTAATAAGCAAAGAGGAAGCACTGAGTGTGGCTATTATGTCATGCATTAGATGTCAATGATAGTACAAGGAGGTTTCAGGGATAACTAGGAGATGGTAATTGTTTACTTCAAAACTAAATTTATTTGTTATGCTTGTTTTTATTTATACTTATTAAGTTATGTTTTATTATCTCATGCAGTATTTTACTGATCAAAGAGCATTGGAACCCAAGAGATTGAAGACAATTCAGATTCAGTGGGCAAGATTTTATCTTAGAGTTAGAAATGAAACACTAGGTGGTTAAGAGGGATTTTAACAATTGTATATAGTTTAAAAATTACAATCGGTTATAGGAAATGATTTTATGCATATTGACATTATTGATTTTACTTATAATTCATATATGATTTGTACTGTATTGTGAAACTGTCTAGATTGGCCTGTTTTTTCATTTGCAGGTTTAATTTGGGTAAAATTTGAAAAATAGATAGAATTTTAAAAATTAAAAAAATATAAAAAAATATAAAAAAATGTTTATAAAATGTAAAAAAAAATAAAACAAAAAAGTAAAAAAATGAAAGAAACGTAACAAACAAATTGAAGGTCGTAAAGACCATTACGACTTCAAAGTCGTAATGGTATAAAAAAAATTAAAAAAAGAAAAACAAAAAGTTCAGAAAGTTGTAAAAAAATTTACGGCTTCGAAATTGCATGTTAAAAAAAATTATACTGAAGTCATAAATTTTTTTACGACTTCAATTTAAAAAATTAAAAAATATATAAGTTGTAGCCTGTGTTACGACTTTCAAATCAGAAGTTGTAACATGTATTACGATTTACCCCTTTTTAGTAAAAAATTTAAATTCAACCCCAAACGGTAATAAAAAAAATTACACCTTATCGATGACAAAGTCGGCCTTTGACTTATTTCCCTCACTCCCTTCCCAGCACTGCAAAGCTACATACCTACTCATGTAATCCCATTCAAGCCCATAAATAAAAAGTCGTTGGGTCTATAACTCTTAAAGTACATAAAAAATAAAATTGGATAATACCAATTTTTTTTAAAAATTTCTCATAGACTTTTAAATGTTTTCACTATTTTTATTTAATTTATTTAAGTAAGGGTTTTTTTATCATCTAATGAGGGATATTAAATTGGAATCAACACAACACACATTTTTGCTAAAGGCCTCTGAATTTTTTTTTATCAGAAAAAAGGTAGATGGTTTACTTTTGAAGCAAAAAACATATTTTCAAAGGCTTCAATCAAATATGAATATAAATGAGTAACATGTCCACTGTTATTCAAAGAAAAGTTTGAACAACTAAGAGTAACTAACTTAAGAATATACAAACAACTTTTTACTCAAAATTAACTTTTAAGCATAGTTGTGAAAATGGGTCTGGTCATTGATCCGGTTGAGATAATGGGTCAGTGAGTCAGTGATCTAACCAATGGGATAATTGGCCCTGGTTGACCATGTATATATTAAAAAATTTAAATTATATATGTATCTTTTATATATAAGTATATATCTAACATTATTTGAGTAAGAAAAGTTCATCCATACTCCAAAATCCAAAATAACAATTAATAATAATCCAAAATGCAAAATTCAAAATAACAATTGATAATATTCCAATATTAACATTTTTTTTTTTGTAAAACCGGTTGGATCGGACTGATCCAACCGGGATCCGGTGACCTAACCGGCTAGGTTTGGCCAGGTCATCCAGGGTCAATTATGTAATCGGTATAATAGTAAAATTGGCCTGATTAGGCCACCGGGTTTCGATTGGACCGGTCCAGCCGATACGGTCAAACTGCGTTTCACAACACTAATTTTAAGGAAAATAAATGAAAATTATCCAAACAGCTTTAACTTATTTTTTAAAGCTCCTCTTTTTTAACTTTAGCTTAAAAGTAACTTAAAACCTCAACAAAAGTTGAGCCAAACTATGTCTCTTAAAAAAATATAAAATGTATTGAATTATTGATTTTTAAGTATGACTTAAAATTTGTATTTTAACCTTTGTTCATCATAGTATTTAGCTTCTTCTTTTTCATATTTAACAATAAGAAAATTTTTTATTTAACATGCATTCGTTAAATTGAATGTTATAAATGAAATTCTCAAATAGATATTAAATTTTAATTATTTAGGTGTTGTGCATAGTAGAAGAATAAATAAGCGGACTTTTGTGGTGTCCATTTATAAAAGCATAATACATGATATAAAAATAAACTTGGAACTTTATCAATTTAAATATGAAATAAAATAAATATTTTACTGCATGGAAAATAACTTCAACTTTAAATGGCAATGAATATTAATAATTAAATTATGATTAAGAAAAAGATTTAGTTAACAAAAATATGTGGATAAATATTTTTGATTAGTAAAATTAGATAATAAATCATTTTAAAATGCTAATGACTCGTGTGACACGGGTAGGAAAGTAGTTAATTACAAACTAAATTTATTATCTGTCCTGGTCCGCGCATCGATTCTTGTTTGTCACATACTTGTGTTACAATTTGTATCGATCACAATTTCCATGTAAGGCATGGGCACCAACATATGAAGCACAAGCGCGCATCATGGCCAAGCTACTTTTCAACAATTTGTTAAAATCACTTTGTCGACATTGGTTATTGTTTAACCGTTGTTGAAAGAGCTTTTCAACATCAGTTCAACAAGAGCTTTTCAACGAAGCTCTACCTTCACCGTTGTTGCCCTACCCTTTCATGAAACTCTCTTTCCTTGTCGTTAGAGTCCTTTCTCTCATGTTCACTCTCTCCACCTTTCTGCATCACTTTTCCTTTGTTCATGTTTTCCTCCAATACTTTGATTTCGCCATTGTTACAAGGGAGTGTGTAGTGGACTTAACTAAAACCAGGCCCAAGGGACATATTCAAAAGCCTAGTTACCTATGGGACTATGTGGAGTGACAACCATCAAGCACATCAGTGATATTTTGATATTAGATAGTTTATTTGAATTCAATTAGTAGTTATTAGGATTTATCTTATCTATCATGGCTTTATCTTATCTTATCTTATCTGTCATATTAGATAGTTTATTTGAATTCAATTAGTAGTTATTAGGATTTATCTTATCTTATTTGCCATGGCTTTATCTTATCTTATCTGTCAAGTAGATTAGAATTTATTTGAATTCTTAGAGATAGTTGCTGGTCAATTTTATTCCCTTCGTTGGTACTTTCATATAATCTCTTCCTCCCATGGCAGAGAACACACACTTTCGGGATCTAACACAACGTGTAGACTCCATTGAACAACATTTACAAACTGCCAAACAAGTTCGAGAATAACAATTTCTCGGATTACAAGAATCACAGACCCAATTGCAAGAATCACATACCAAATTGCATGAATATCAAGAATGTCAGTTTGCCCTTTTGAATCAGAGTGTTAATCGCATAATAGAAATTCAACAAAGCGCCCCACAATCGAATAGTTTCAATTCTAGAATTCTGGGGTCTGGACCTACACCACGCTCTGGATCACATGATCACGATCACAATAACACAGCACAAAGCCACTTTTCCTTGCTTCTCTGATGGCGACCCCTTGGACTGATATTTAATGCCAATTGGTATTTTGAGTATTACAAAATACCAAGACAGGAAAGATTGTTATTAGCTTTGTTCAATTTGAATAAACCGGCTTCAACTTGGTTTCAAGGATTATTTAATGACGGGTTATTAACAAATTGGCCTACCTTTATTATAGCTTTAAATCAATGCTTTGGCCCTTCTAAATTTGAGGATCCAACAGTGGCACTTTCCAATTTAAAGCAACAAAATTTCGTCAGTGCCTTCCAATTTGCATTTGAAGCATTGGCCAGCCGTGTCCCAGGCCTCTCACCCACAATGCGTCGTGCACTTTTTATTGCCAGTCTTAAACCGCACATTCGTTGCGCAATACAAACCCAAAAACCTCAAGATGTCCATTCAGTCTTCTCATTGGCCAAGGTATATGAAGACCATTTTGCAGACACATACTCTCCAACCAAACCCAATCGACCATGGAACCCCAAACCATTCGCATCCCAACAACCACCCTTCTCCAATAGTAATTCAAATCAAATAGTTCCTTTCACGAAATCTCCATCCCAACCATCCTCCCTCCCTATAAAACTACTTACCGCAACTGGGATGCAAGCAAAGCGCGAAAAGAATTTATGCTATAATTGTGATGAGCGTTATGTGTTTGGTCATAGATGCAAAGGAAAAGCTGCCTTATTGTACTTTGAAGACACAAATGAAGACAACCCACCTCCAGATCATGAAACCCCTTTACCAGACCACTCAAAGACAACTATTAGCCCAACCTGTCATTCCTCCCCAGAGATCAGTCTACACGCCTTATTTGGAAGTTCTTCATCAAGATCCTTCTGTTTAACTGAGTTCATCAAAGGCAACAAAGTACAGGTTTTGATTGACGGTGGAAGCACACACAACTTTACAACGGAGAGAATGGCTTACCATATAGGCCTTATTTTACATTCTATTACACCGTTTAATGTCCAAGTTGGCAATGGTGAAGGTCTCTCATGCACTGCAATGTGCAGTAATGTTCCATTAGTGCTTCAAAAATAGAACTTTAACTTGGATTTATTTGTACTTGACCTTAAAGGAGATGATGTGGTCCCTGGTGTACAATGGTTGGCCACCCTTAGACGCATTATGAAAGATTATGCCAAGTTACTCATGACCTTTAGCCACAATGGTGTTTCCATTAATTTACAAGGTGAACCGCCTAACCTACCCACTGCAATCTCTTCATCTACTCTTGGAAAACTCATGTCCCTTGACACCATAGCTTCATGTGTTATGTGTTTTGCTTCCACTACTACACATATACTCATACTATCACCCATGCGTCCACTCAACAACACACAATACCAGAAATCCAAATTCTGCTTGACAAACACAAAGACATTTTCTCCACCCCTTCCACATTACCTCCAGATTGAACCCATAACCACAACATTAACCTTCTCCCTAACTCCAAACCTGTCCAAGTTTGACCATATCGATACCCTCACTTTCAAAAAGATGAAATTGAGAAGTTATGTAAGGATATGCTAGTTGCTGGTATCATTCGTCCTAGCCAATCATCATTAGACTCTCCAGTCTTACTGGTCGAAAAGGACAAAACCTAGAGTTTCTGTGTGGACTATCGTGCCTTGAACTCCATCACTATTAAGGATAGTTTTCTCATTCCTACTGTGGATGAATTATTGAATGAATTACATGGAGCAAGAGTTTTTCCAAATTGGACCTTCGTTTTGGATACCACTAAATCATAATGAACAAAGATGATATCCACAAGACTGCATTCAGAACACATCACGTCCACTTTGAATTTCTTCTAATGCCTTTTGGATTATCTAATGCACCTTCTTCCTTTCAAGCTACCATGAATGATGTCTTTGAAGCATTCCTTAGATGTTTTGTGGTTATCTTCTTTGATGACATCTTAGTTTACAGCCCTATCCTAGCAGATCACATTACTTACCTACACCAAGTCCTAGAAACCCTTCATAATCACCAGTTATTTGCGAAGCTATCCAAGTGTTCCTTTGCAACAGATTCCGTTCCATTCTTAAGGCATATTGTATCCGCTAAGGGAGTAGCACCAGACCCAGAAAAAGTCAAAGTTGTTCAAGATTGGCCCACACCAACTTCTAACAGAAGTCTGTGCATTCCTCGGCTTATCAGGTTACTACCACCGATTTATTACACATTATGCCAAAATAGCTTCTCCCCTCTCCGGTTTGCTAAAAAAGGTGGAGTTTAATTGGACAACAACCGCGACAGAAGCGTTTACACGTCTCAGACAGAAGCTTATTGAGGCTCCTATTCTTGTTCTTCCCAATTTTAATAAACCATTCATTATTGAAACGGATGCCTTTGGCACTGGAATTGGAGCAGTGCTACTACAAGAAGGTCATGTAGTTGCTTATTACAATAGAAAATTATCTATGTGCATGCAATTACAGTCCACTTACATTTGGGAGATGTTTGCCATTACATCGGCCGTAGCCAAGTGGCGGCAATACCTCTTAGGGTCTCAATTCATCACTACAGACCGTAAGAGTTTTCATAATCTGATGTCCCAGGTCATTCAGACACCAGAGCAACAACAATTTTTAGCTAAATTGTTAGGCTATCACTACACTATTACTTTCAAACTGGGCAAATCAAACGCAGCAGTCGATGGCCTCTCATGAACACTCCAAGGGGATGTTGAATCCCACTTCACACATCTCATCGTCCTCACTGCACCACAATCTAATTATGCTTCACTATTACAATCTGAGTTACAGAGAGACACCTATGCATCTATGATTATAAAGGACATACAGTCACTCCTCAATTGGGAATTCAAAGAGGGCCTATTACTACACAGAGGGCATGCCTTCATGCCGGCAGAATCTACCTTGATTCCCAAACTATTAATCGAATTCCACTGCATACCAATAGGAGGACATGCCGGAGTACATAGAACCTTATCTCGACTTTGCACATTTTACACATGGAAGAATGTCAGAAAGGATGTACAACAATTTATACAACAGTGTGACATATGCCAAAAGGTTTAACCCAACAACCATTCACCTTACGGTTTACTTCAACCAATTCCACCACAGGCTGCAATTTGGTCCGAACTACCCTTAGATTTCATCACTCACCTTCCTCTGGTTCAAGGCTTTTCAGTAATACTAGTTGTAGTCGATCGGCTCACCAAGGGTGCCCATTTCATCCTCTGTCAACGCACTATACAACCATCAAGGTTACACAAGCCTTCTGGGATTTCGTAGGGAAATTGCATGGACCTCCATAAAGTTTGCTCTCTAACAGAGACCTTATGTTCTTGAGTGCATTATGGAAATCTTTGTTTCACCTACAAGGCACAAAGTTAAACTTTAGCTCTGCCTATCATCTTCAAACCGACGGACAGACAGAAAGAGTTAACAGGACACTAGAACAATATTTAAGGGCTTTTGTGTTTGATAGACCAAATAGTTGGGTGAAGATATTACCTTTAGCATAATACCATTACAACACTGCCATCAATAAGAGTATTGGATTATCACCGTATGGAGGCACCTTTGGCCGATCACCTCCATCCACACTTCGTTATACATTGGGGTTGTCTTCGTTGGAGGCTGTTGAATCCACCTTGGCCGAGCGCACTTCGATTTTGCAAAAATTACGTGCAAACTTAAAACGCACACAACATACAATGAAAAAGGAAGCAGACAAAAAAAAGGAAAGATTTAACCTTTAACGAAGGTGACTTGATTCTCCTTCGGTTACAACCCTATAGACAACTATCCATCCATCGTCGTTCATGCCATAAGCTTGCACCATGTTTCTTTGCGCCTTTCAAGGTATTGGAACGTATCGGACCAATTGCTTACCATCTCCTCCTACCTCTAACCACCAAGATCCACCCTGTTTTTCACATCTCACTACTACGACCATACTTTTTAGGAAAAGGATGCAGCTATTGTGACAGTTCCAACACTTTTTTTTATACCATAGTTGCAACACCAACCAGCTGCGCTTGTTTCCAACCGCATTGTTTGGAGATGTGGTCGTCAGATTCGACAAGTCCTGGTACAGTGGACTGACCTTCCCCCAGAGGTAGCAACATGGAAAGACGATGTAACACCCCAAAATTTCCAGAACTATAGTCCAATAGATATTTACGAAAGTCTTAAGTCATAGAAGAATTAATGGACTATATTTGAATTGTCTGGGAAAAATGTTAATTAGAGGCATTATAAAAATGTTTGAGAAAAAATGACCATATTATCCTTTCCGTAAATTAGAAATGATAGAAATGTCCTTAAGGTCAAAATGACGATAATGCCCCTGGATATTTTTGAAAATTG
>PYAF01004510.1:71242-82274 GCA_007407185.1 Glycine tomentella | reverse complement strand
CTTTGGTTAAAGGTTATTCTAGTTCATTGAGAATTTTAATCAAACACTTAATATGCCAAACTTTTAATTTTATTAAACAAGGAAAAACATAGCTTTAATACTAGAGAATTAAATGTTAGATTAACCTAATCAACCATCTAATTCATGTTTATCAAAATACTCCCCATACCTTAGCTTGTCTTTGTTTGAATTTAAGCTTTTTTTCTTCAAGATTCCTAAACCTTGTTCACGTGGACTTCAAGGTGTGGGTTGCTGTTTTTGCTTTTGTATTTTGAGTGAAAAAGATTGAAAATGAGATGCTGAATTGTGGGGTTGCTGTCCGTGAAGTTTTTTCAACCCCCACTTTGGTCCACTTTGCTTTTTATATATATTAAATCATTTGGCTTTGTAAAGGAAATATCACAAAGCTTCATCATTCCTTGCCTTTTTAGTTGGTCCAATAAGCTTTCTTCTTGCCTCCCAACCGTCCAAGTGGCTTGTTCCACAAAATTCTAAAGCTTTCTACCTCATTCCATGTAGTGCATGGCCAAGTCTTGCTTATTGGAGTTAATTTGTTTCAATTTTTATGCTTTATGGCACAAACCATAGAATACCTATATTTTTAATGTTTTGTTTTCTTAACATCTTATCTTATATTAGTCTTAAATATTTCTATGATTTATGAAAGCTAAATTTTAATTGTTTTATTGAAAGTACTAATTTCTAAAATTGGTTAAAAACTAGATTAGGTTGTAGTATATTTTAGTAATCAATTTTTGAGATGTTTCTTAACTTCCTTTTAATGACTTTTCTAAATTCCTATTGGTTGATTTTGTTTTTATTGGGTAAAATGTATAAACCATTTATTTAAGAATTCATTCCTTCTATAATTAAAAGAAAATTCTCCAGATTGCATCTTTCCTGTTTCTGTGTTTTTGTCAAACTCATATTAGTATGTATTCCATTCTTTTTGAGTTATCTTTCAAAATTTCTAAAAATTCTATTTCATAGTTTTCTTTATTAAAAATGTCACTAATTTTCTATTTAGGAGCATACTAGACTTTTGTCAGGCTTCCATAACCTTACTGAGTTTTTCTGGTGTTATCAGAGCAAAAAGGGCATTTTGGTCATTTGGGTAAATGTTCAGGGGCATTTTAGTCTTTTTCCCTAGGGACCTAACTGTCATTTGTGAAATTGTTCAAGGACATTTTGGTCATTTTCAAAAGTGTCCAGGGGTATTTATTTCATTTATTTAGAAATGCAAAATTACCAGAAAATGCACAGATATATTGAAATTTGAGGGTGTTACAATAAAGGCTATAAAATTTCTTTCAATCAAGATTGCTGCATGATATGTGATGGTAAGAGTGGAGAAGTAATCCACATTGGCAAAAGAAAAGGTAACATCTATTTGCTTTCCATAGACCATGCATTATTTCACAAGACTACATGCTTATTGAGTAAGTTAGATGAAACATGGTTGTGGCATAGGAGAGCTAGCCACATTAACATGCACCATATAAATAAACTCATTAAAAAGGACTTAGTTATTGACCTGCCAAAACTCAAATTTGAAAAGGACAAACTATGCGATGCATGTCAAAAGGGGAAACAAACCAAAATCTCTTTTCAAAGTAAAAACATTGTTTCCACCTCAAGACCACTTGAACTACTGCACATTGATTTGTTTGGTCCTTCTAGAACCATGAGTTTAGGTGGTAATTACTATGGACTTGTTATTGTTGATGACTACTCTAGATTTACTTGGACTTTGTTTTTGAAATCCAAGAGTGATGCTTTCCATTCTTTCATAAAATTGGCCAAACTTGTTCAAAATGAAAAAGGGTGTAAAATTATCTCAATTAGAAGTGATCATGGTGGAGAATTCCAAAATGAACATTTTGAAAAATTCTGAGAGTAAAATGGAATTAACCACAACTTTTCAGCTCCAAGAACACCTCAACAAAATGGTGTTGTGGAGAGGAAAAACAGATCATTTGAAGATGGTGCCAGAACACTTCTAAATGAGACAAATTTACCAAAGTATTTTTGGGCTGATGCAGTAAGTACTATTTGTTACACTTTAAATAGATTACTCATAAGACCCATCTTGAAGAAAACACCTTATGAGTTATACAAAGGAAGAAAGCCCAATATTTCTCATTTAAGAACTTTTGGCTGCAAGTGTTTTGTTTTAAATAATGGGAAAGAATCGCTAGGAAAGTTTGATGCAAAGGTTGATGAAGCCATATTTCTTGGATATTCATTGCAAAGTAAAGCATATAGAGTTTTCAACAAAAGAACCATGTGCATGGAAGAATTTGTCCATGTAATTTGTGATGAATCTAACCCCTCAAAAGAGGAAAATGAGTGTGATGAAGATGCAGGTCAATTGGAGCAAAATGTCCAGCTTGAGAAATTATCTATCAATGAGAAAAGTGAACCTAGTGCTGAAGAAATTCCATTAACTTCCAACCAAAGGCCAAAAGAGTGGAGAACTATAAGAGACCTCTCACTAGACAATATTATTGGTGAAGTGTCAAAGGGAGTCTCTACTAGATCTTCTCTTAGAAATATATGTTGTGACATGGCCTTTGTATCTCAAATTGAACCTAAAGATATTAATCATGCCTTGCAAGATGAACATTGGATGCATACCATGCATGATGAACTGAATCAATTTAAAAGAAATGAAGTTTGGGAACTTGTGCCTAGACCTTCATCAATTAAGCCTATTGGTACAAAGTGGGTTTTTAGGAACAAACTTGATGAAAGTGGAATCATAGTGAGAAACAAAGCTAGATTGGTTGCTAAAGGTTACAACCAAGAGGAAGGCATTGACTATGAGGAAACTTATGCTCTGATTTCACGTTGTCGACACGCACCAAAACAATTTAACTACGTTAACTCTGTAGCATAGGATTAACCTAGGTCGACTTAGAGACACAATCAATATGGTTCTAGCTTCAATTTACGAATGACAGTGAGGGAGGAATTTTATCGAACATTTTATGCGTGTAAGTAAAACTTGCAAAAACGTAAACTAAAATTAAAGAGCAACACAAAAACTAACAGAATTCAAAAGAAGTGATGTAAAACAGAATTAAAGCATCAATCCAATTCACCTCACCAAGCAATTTGAATCATCAGTGTTCTCAGAAATTTATCCTATTATGAAAGTTCATTCAATCTCATTAGAAGCAACTCAATCGACTTAACCCCTAAATTGATTGAAACCACAACCCTAACTGAAATATCATCCAATTAATCTATGATTAATATTCGAAATTAGGAAATGAATCCATAATCTAATCCGTTTTCAATCCTAAACGCATTCATAATCATGAAAACAGAATAGCAATTGAAGAAGAAGATGAACATTCACACAGGATTCGAAATACTAAACTAGAACTCAAATTCTCCTTGTGCTTGGGTTGGATCCTTGAATTGATTGAGGATTTAGCCTTCCATGATCATCATTAGTAAAAGCCCCATGGAATTATTGCATGAGAATGGAGGAACAGAAAAATGAAAATGAAGAACAATGAAGAACAAGCAAGAATTGTTGAGAGAAAATGAAGAACAAGGGTTTGATTCTAAAAACTAAAGGAATGAAAAATAAAATTGGTTTATTGAAATGTAAAGAGTGCTGTCCAAGTTTCACTAAAGTCACTAATATATGTAGTGACTGAGTTCTGAAAATAAAATGGGCCACAACAAACCCAACAATCTAATTATTTGCTATTTACAACCATGAAAGTCAAATTTGCAGCCCAAAATTACAAGTGCAGAGGTGCTAACTTCAAAGCTCAAAATGACCCTCTAAATGATAGAATTGGCCTTGGGCTATTTCTAGAAAAATTGTAGATATTTTTGTTATCTTTCTAGAGACTCCTATAACTCTCCATTCGGAGATCGGTAGCACCCTATAGGTCCTGCACAAGTCAGATACGTCAAGTCAGCAAAAATCCGAAAATATGCAACAATTAGCAATTAAGCCCACTTACTTGCCTAGGCCAAAAACTGAATTAGAATAGGAAAATAAAGGTCCAAGAGAGGTCAAATAAGCTAAGAAGGATAGAAAAATACTCAACTAAAAGCACTCTATCATGCTCCAGTTGCAAGATTGGAAGCAATTAGGCTATTACTTGCATATGCATGCTTAATGGATTTCAAACTTTATCAAATGGATGTCAAAAGTGAATTTTTAAATGGTTACATAGAGGACGACATATATGTTGAACAACCTCCAGGTTTTTCTGATTTTGAACATCATAATCATGTTTTTAAACTTAAAAAGGCCCTCTATGGTCTAAAACAAGCTCCAAGATCATGGTATGAAAGATTGAGTAAGTTCCTACTTGATCAATCTTTTGTAAGGGGCAATGTTGATAAAACCTTGTTCATCAAAAGGCATAAGGATGATATCCTATTGGTTCAAATATATGTTGATGACATTATTTTTGGTTCAACTAATCAAAAGCTTTGTAAAGAATTTTCTGCAGCTATGCAAAACGAGTTTGAGATTTCAAGTTAAACAAATGAAGAATGGAACCTTCCTCAATCAATCAAAGTATTGCCTTGAAGTCATCAAGAAGTTTGAGATGGAGAAAAGCAAAGATGCTACAACTCCTATGGCAACTTCAACATACCTTGATTCAGATGAAAAAGGGAAGAAGGTGGATGAATCCAAATATAGAGGAATGATTGGCTCTTTATTATATTTGACAGCTAGTAGACCAGATATTATGTTAAGTGTTTGCTTGTGTGCAAGATATCGAGCAAATCCAAGAGTCTCACCTTACAGCAGTCAAAAGGATCATCAAATACCTCAAGGCAACACCTAAAGTTGGGCTATGGTATCCTAAAGGTGCACAAATAAATATTATTGGATATTTTGATTCTGATTTTGCAGGATTCAAACTTGATAGGAAAAGCACAAGTGGAACTTGTCATCTCCTTGGAAGCTCACTCATATCATGGCATTACACGAAACAAGCTTGTGTGGCCTTGTCAACTGCTGAGGCTGAATATATCACAGCTGGGAGTTGTTGTGCACAAAGCCTATAGATTAAGCAACAAATGCAAGATTATGGAGTTGATCTTAAGGAGATACCACTACTTTTTGACAACACAAGTGCAATAAACATTTCAAAGAATCCTGTCATGCACTCAAGGACCAAGCACATTGAAATTAGACATCATTTCATAAGAGATTATGTGCAGAAAGGTAACATCAAGGTTGAGTTCATTGATACCCATAATCAACTTGCTGATATATTCACTAAACCTTTGCCAAATGATAGATTTTATGAACTTAGAAACATGCAAGGTATTCTTGATGAAAATAATCTATGCTAGCTTGTTTAATGTATGCTTTTCATGACTAATTGAAGCCTCACTAGTGCATTTATCATTGAATGATTGAAATTCGAATTGATCTTCAAAAATACTATGTTTCTGACATATTTGCTGTAATAATCGATTAAACCACGGGTTAATCAATTAAAATCATCAAAAATCACATTATGTGTGCAAGTTTTGCCTCTCTAATCGATTATGATTAGCTTGTAATCGATTATTCTACATGTTTCAGAAATTAACTTCCTCTAGAATAATCGATTACACAAAGGGATAATCGATTACTTTAAATAAAATTCAATTTTATATTTGTGTGTCCCTCTGGAATAATCGATTACAACATATTGGTAATCGATTACCTATGTGTCCTGTATTACATATTTCCTAAAATAATCGATAACTACAAAATTGTATTCAATTACACATGAGCTTAGAAATTTTGATCTTCCTTGAATAATTGATTACCACTCATGATAATCGATTAAATAAGCTCTGATACTTGTATGGATTTCATCTTGACTAATATAATCGATTACTAAGGTATATAATCGATTACAACTCATCTTCAACCTCTGGAAACCTCCAAAATAATCGATTACCTTATGAGATAATTGATTACAATGTGTTAATTTTGTTTTTAGAATGTCTGAAATAATTGATTACTTTAAATTTTAATCGATTATTTAAGCTGTTATTTGAATTCTGACAGTTTTTCTAGGTTTGGTAACTGCCCAATCCAATTTACGTATCTAATCATCATTAACTGGTATTAACTGTCTCTAACAGCTATATTTTTAAATAATCTGAACGTTGGTGAGTGATTCTTGTCTATAAATAGTGGCTTTGCATCAATATTTGTACTTGCACCAACATCTCTATCCTCTCTTGTTCTTTCTGTCTTAGCCTTTTGAGTCTGTAACCCCTTGTCTTTGTCGGTGATTTCTATTAAACATGTCTACATCAAAACGTGCTAGAACTGGTAAACGTAAGGTAGGAGAGTCATCTTCCAACCCACATCCTCAACCCCCTAATAGGTTGGACATTTGGTTCAACAAAGAATCAGACAAAATGAACTACCTCTAGTTCAATGCCACAAAGCCCATTAGTTCCCCTAAGTACCTTAGTGTTGACTGGTTCACCAAGGAAGGATTCACATTTCCTACACTTTTAGAAAACCAAGGTCTTATTTGTTGAAATGAAGGGTACCTACCCCTGACTTGGTTAAGTTTTTCTACACCTGTGCCAAGGCATCAATGAGTGGAAACCTCAAGTCCACTGTTAAAGGAGTTGAGATGGAAATCACTCCTGAATTGTGGGAGACCATTGCTAGTGTAGAGTGTCATGGGGAGAGAAAGTTTGAAGAGGCCCCTAATGGCTACAATAAGATAGGCATTTATAGGGAAATGCTTACTGATCCAAACATACCCATTAGGAATAGATTGAGTACTGGTCCAATGGCACCAGAAAATAGGCTACTTCACTATCTTATCACCTATGTCTTGACTCCAAGGGCAACAAATCATGCCCAAGCCACTGATGAAGACCTACAATTAATGTATAGTCTATCAAACTCTATTCCCATGAATTGGGTCATTATCTTCCAAGAGATAATGTTAAAATCAAAAAGGCTTGTCAACTATCCCTTTCCATATCCCATTCTTATCTCCAGATTCATTGATCATTTCCAGATTGATGTTTCAAATGAGGTGGTGGACAACACCAACTCCTCAAACAGCCTCATCCAAGAGAAACACTTGTCAAAGCTTGGATTGATGAAGACACTTGATGGATGGGTGATGGCTGGGCATCAACAGCAAGTGCCTCCACAAATGGCACAACCTGATCCTGCTGATGCTGCTGACATTGGAGGCCAGCAAGTGCCTGATTCTAAGGAAGAAGAAGAGGATTCTCAACAGCCTCTTCATACTAAATTTGAATCCCTAATGCTAGCCAAGATGGATGGGCTGCTTCAAATGCATCATGATTTCAGGGCTGAAACTCAAGGCTCAGTTAGAGAAATCAATGCTAGGCTAGATGATATAGAAGCAACTCTTAGGATGGATGATTTTGAAGACTTTTAAAGTCTTAGTCTTCTTTGCTTCTTGTACTCTGTTTTCTTTATTTTTAAGCTTTATTATGTAATCTCCTCTTTAATATTAATGGACAATTATGTTTCTACTTCTTTATATCCGTTGTGCCTTGCAATTCTTGACATTAAAAAGCCAAATAGGGGGAGAAAATTGATTTTAGCAATGCTTTACATATACCTCTGTTTGCCCCTGTTTTTGTGCACGTTTTTTAGCTAAAAATTGGTCTGAATGGTTTATGAAATTTAGGGGGAGTTAACTGTTAAAATTGATTGCATTAAGTCAATATATCATGTGAATGAATGCTAAATTAATCTCAGATGCTTTTAACACTTGTTCTTGCAAAGTGTTGCGTACTCGGCAAGTGCATCGGTCGCTCAAGTAATAAAGTGATAAGAGAGTTATCATCCCACGAGGATTGTTTGACCAATTAAATCATAAATCGTATCGATAGGTCGGATGACAAAAGATACGAGAGAAATGTGTGTGGACAAAGTAAATGTAAAAGCTGAATGTAAACATAAAGTATGTACACAAGATAGGTGATGGTTGTACCAAACGTAAGCTAATGTAGCTAGAGAACCCACAATCCATACTCATGACATTCTTACATGGATCGTTTACTACATTCATCTATACTAGCTACTCAATCATGCATCCTCATTCAATAATAGTTAAGCCCTAATCCCTTAGTGACATTAACCCTTTAACCCTTTTCAATACCCTAATCCCTTAGTAGCATTTATTAGGTTAAGCATTAAGTGATGCACTAGAAAGGATTGCAAGCATGCATCACTATCCCTAGGTGATGTAAAGCAAGTCACCACACTTGGTTCCAAGACTAGAGTCCCAATATCCCTATTGTGAACCCTAGCTCTAAACTCTTACCTAGATTGATTAGGTCTAAGAAAGAGATGAAGAGATTCAAGCAAAGTGTAATGAAATAACATAGCATAAAGGAATAATAACATTCAGTCCATTCCAAATGAGATTTACATAGAGTATTTGCCTAACTACAAAAGAAACTAGCCAAACCTAGTCATGGAATGGCCTTGGTACAACAAAAAGAAGCATGCTTGATGATATGTACAAGGAAGAAGAGGAAGGGAAGAGGGAAGACCCAAATCCTAGAATAAACTCCCAAGCTTTCTTCTTCCTCCTTTGGTGAATATTCCGTCCAAAGATCCCTCAAACTGAAGTGGCTTTGGCTATTTATACTTGGGTAAGTGAAATCCCAAGTTTGGCCCTTGACAGCATCAATATTCTGCAGAATAGAGCTCTGGCGTGGATCGCGCGAACTGTGGTGCTGATCGCGCCATGATTTTATCTCTGGCGCTGACCGTGTGGGAAGTGGCGCGGATCGCGCCACTTTCATCTTCACTGTTATTCTTCTCTCGCGTTGGCCGCGCTGGATTCGACGCTGATGACGCCACTTGGTCCCAGGTGGCGCTGATAGCGCGGTTATTGGCGCAGATCGCGCCACATCTTCCCGTCTGCTTTTCTGCTTCGCTTTTGCTTAGTTTTACCTAATTACTTCAATCTTGACCAAAATATATCATTAAAGCCTATGAGTCACATTCATACCAATTGGAAGCTATTTATCATATAAAATGATGCATTTAATGGCTTAATTGAGCTTGAAAACATCATGTGCTAGGCACATATCACAAAGGTATTGAATTTTTCAGGTGTGAAAAAGCTTAAGTAAAGTGCTATGGTGGTTCCTCAAATTAATCTCAAGACCCACTGCTAATCAATTAAAAATTTGGCATGTTTAAAGCCAAAAATAGGGAGATTGTTGAATTCAGGAGGAGCTGCTTGAAGCATAAGCAAAGTTTGATTCAAGTCTTAAGTTTTAGCTTTCAACATGTCTTGAAGGATTGAAGAACAACTTGTGATTAAATGTAAAAGGAAGAAGCATTTCTGGTGATCCAAGTGCATTGCTGTAAGGACCCTCATTTCTGTGCCTTCATGAGGTGTTTTAGTCTAGATTTGATGGTTAGCAGGTGAAAATAGCAGAATTAAGTCGAACAGAAGGTACCGCGCCAACAAGCCTATGTACTACCGGGGGTACATAGGCTAATTCTACATGTGGTGCCAAGAGCGCCACAGGTGCTGGAAACTGGTGCCAAGAGTGCCAGAGTGGCGCCAAGAGCGCCACAGGTGCTGAAAACTGGCGCCAAGAGCGCTTGGCGCCACAGGTGCTGGAAGTTGGCGCCAAGAGCGTCGGAGTGGCGCCTAGGGCGCCGCATGTCGGTCAGGGGCAGTATTTAAGGCCAAAAACGCGAAAAGGAAAGGAAAAATCAGCCTTTCTTCTTCCTTGGACCTCCAAACCTCCATTGATGACCTTCCAAGCTTTTAGGGACCTTAGATACTAGCTCAAACACTTCCTGATGACCTTTGTTTGTGATAGAATCAATTAGAAAGCTTGAATCCTTCAATTTCTGCTCTTGAAAAACCCCTTTTATGTGAGAAGTGGAACCTCAGAGGAAAAGCTTAGAGAACTTGAGTTTGGCGAGGACCCACGGCGTGATTAGGACACAGAAGCTCGAGGAAGCTGTCCTGAGGTCTTTTAAGTCGCCACTAAGGTGAGAGACTCAAGTTTCTCCGTTTAATTTTGATCCTGGGGGTTTTTATGAATAGTGACCCATATGAGCTGGGGCTAGAATTAGCCCAGGGTCCTGTTGAGAGATGTGTTCAGAGCGATGAATTGATGAAGGAATAACTTTTAGTTTTTGATTTAGATAACTTTGGATTTTGGCTCTGTGGTGGCATGTGTAAATTATGTTGAGTCACTTGATATGAGACATGCCAGAGCCTTACTGATGGGCTTGTTGCGCCTGAAAGGGCCAGGGTAACGGTGTCCTGTGATGTGAACCGTTCAAGCCCAAGAGAGCTTTGATGCTCACTGGTGATGGCTTGGTTTGAGTCTGGAATGACTCTGAGGCCATTGTTGATCTGTGATAGACCACTGAGAGTCTATGGAAAGGCTTGTGATGGATGAGCCTGATGAACCTTAGAGTAGTTGACTCGGGTTGAGGGAAAGGACTGTGGTTCCTTCCCAGAGGTAGTGGATGACTGCTTGATGAGCTTAGGCATGATTGTATGCTTGAATGGTCTGTGATGTGTGCTTGTATGCCTTGGTAAGGCATGACACAGTGGGTGTCAGAGGAGCAGACCATCAGTGGAGGCTAGAGCTAAGAGGCACGGCTAGCCAGGTAAGCTCATCGTTCTGGGGATTAGCCTTTTCTCTTGTTTACCACCCAAGTGGGTGACGAATGCATGCCTTGCTTGATTATATATATATATATATATATATATATATATATATATAACAATAACATTAATTAATATAAAATGAAAAGAAAGAAAGGCTCCGGTGTATAGAAAGGACCTGCCCGTTTCTAAAAAAATCATAGAAACGATGGAACCCACTAATTTTTTATATATGTCCTATTTCATTTATATTATCTTTTTTTATATCTAGTATCAATACAATTTATTATTTTGAGGTTGAATATTTAGAAAAAAAAATATAAAAAATCGTGGTTGGGGAGGTTATAGTAGCAAGAGCCATTGGAATTTTTTTTTATACATTGGAAGAA
>PYAF01004510.1:21888-38823 GCA_007407185.1 Glycine tomentella | reverse complement strand
ACAGCATTGGCATTTTTGCACATCTGGCGCGGGTCGCGCCACACTTCACGTGGGTCGCGCCGCAGGCCAGAATAGCCTATTTCCACTCTTTCTCAAGCGTTTAAGCCTCCTTTCAAGGGATTCCAAGGCCTAATAATATCTCCTCATTTATAAGCTTCATCCTAAGCTTATCACGTGCTTAATCCAGGCTTAAACATGTGTTTAAAAAAATTCAAGATATTACACAATGAATACTAATCAAATAACATTCAAGGAGGGAGCCTCATTGAATAGACCACCTTTGTTTAAAAGTGAACATTTTAACTTCTAGAAGAATAGGATGCAAATCTTCATCCAATCGAATGACTCGGGTGCTTAGAATTGTATTGAGAAAGGTCCTTTCATTCCTACCAAAATTGTTGATGGCAAATCAATACCAAAAGAATGGGATGAAATGTCAGAAATAGAAAAGAAAATGGTTCAATATGATTTTAAGGCAAAGAATATGATAACTTCTGCATTATCTTCTGATGAATTTTTCAAGACTGTTAGATGTAAAAGTGCCAAAGAAATGTGGGAATTACTTGAAGTTACTCATGAAGGTACTGATGATGTGAGAAGATCAAGGAAACACACTCTCATTCATGAATATGAAATGTTCAAGATGAGAGATGATGAGAACATCTCACAACTTTAAACTAGATTCACCCATATTGTGAATCACTTGCTTGGGTTAGGAAAGACCTTTGATGTAGAAGAGCTGAACATCAAGATTCTAAAATTCCTTACAAGGGATTGGTAGCCTAAAGTCATAGCCATTAAAGAATCCAAGGATTTATCAAAGATGTCAATGGCAGCCATGTTTGGTAAGCTTTTAGAATATGAACTTGAATTATCTCAACTAACTCATGGTGAAAGATGCAGATAAAAAGCATAAGGGTATTGCATTAAAGGCTGCACCTTCAAAGATAGAAAAGGAAGATGATTCAAGTGATGATGATGATGATGAGAATATGAATCTCATAGTAAGAAAGTTTACCAAGTTTCTAAGGAAGAATAAAAGCATAAAGCAACCATTTCAAAAGAAAAGAAATGACATCACCTACAAGAACAACAACACCTCCTCAATCACTTGCTTTGAGTGTGGAAAGCAAGGCCACATAAAGTCAAATTGTCCTTCATTAACAAAGAAGCCACAAGTTGAGAAGAAATCTAGAAGGGAAGGGAAGCCTAGAAAGGCTTACATTGCTTGGGAGGATAACGAATCAACAAGTTCAGAATCCTCTTCAGAAAAAGAAGTTGAAGCTCACCTATGCCTTACATCTACCATTTGTGAAGAAGATGAATCATCAAGTACAGAACCAGAGGTGAATTTTGAATTTGAAAATGTAATTGATGCTTTTCATGAGATGCATTGTGAAGCTCAAAAACTAGCAAAAGCAAACAACAAGCTTAAGAGTGACTTAAGATGGCATGTATCCAAGCGTGCTGAATTGCAAGAAGAGCTTTGGAAATTGAATGAAGAACATAATAAGCTTCTTTCAAGTTACAAAGAGAATGGATGTACATGTTCTTTAGCCAACTCTAAGGTTGATAAATACAATAATTTGCAGAAAGAATTTGATGATTATAAGCTGAGTAAAGGAAAAGAAAACATGTGTTTGCAAACTGAAAATAGTTATTCGGTTGATTCTCTAAGAAAGTATTACAAAGGCAAATGTAACTTAGATGAAATGCTAAGTATTCAAAAGTATGTTGGTGATACTTATGGATTGGGATACAAACATGGTGCTAGAACTCAAAATAAGCTTGTGTTTGTACCTCCAAAACATAAGTATCAAAGGTAGCATAATCAACCAAACATCTATCAAAGATTTACTCATGCTAAATCATCAAAATCTCCTACTTGCAATTATTGTATGCTTAAAGGTCACACTTCATACAAGTGCTTTGCTAGAAGATTTTATGTTCCTAATGGTGAATGTATATGGGTTGAGAAAAGAAAGAAAACAACTAACCCCTTTGGACCCAACTTAAATTGGGGACCCTATTTCTCTTTTTAATTTGATTTGTGCAGATGTGTCTTAGAGCAAAATCATCAATATGGTATCTAGATAATGGATGCTCTAGACACAAGACCGGAGACATATCCATGCTCACATATGTAATACTTGAAGAAAGAGGATATGTTACATATGGGGACAATAATAAAGGCAGAATAATTGGGCAAGGCAACATTGGAGACAGCTTATCCACTAAAATCAAGGATGTGCTATATGTTGAAGGGCTGAAACACAATTTACTAAGCATTAGTCAATTGTGTGACAAAGGTTTTAAAGTCACCTTCAACAATGAGACTTGCTTGATACATGAAGGCAAGGATGGCAAAGTTGTACACATTGGTAAAAGGAAGGGTAATATCTATGTTTTGTCCATTGACCATGCATTCATCCATAAAACTGATTGCTTGATAAGTAAAGTGAATGAAACATGGCTATGGCATAGAAGAACATCTCATATAAACATTCATCATCTCAACAAGTTAGTTAGGAAAGACTTAGTAATTGGTCTACCTAGCCTTAAGTTTGAGAAGGACAAAATTTGTGAAGCATGTCAAAGAGGGAAGCAAACTAAAAACTCTTTTCAAAGTAAGAATATAATTTCTACTTCTAAACCTCTTGAATTGCTTCACATGGATTTATTTGGTCCTTCAAGAACCATGAGCTTAGGAGGAAATTATTATGGACTTGTCATAGTAGATGATTACTCTAGATATACTTGAACATTGTTCATAAGATCCAAAAGCCAAGCATTCTTAGCTTTTAAGAAACTAGCCCAAGTTAATTCAAAATGAAAAGGGGTGTAATATTGTTTCAATTAGGAGTGATCATGGTGGTGAATTCCAAAATGAACTCTTTGAAAAGTTTTGTGAAGATTTTGGAATTAATCACAATTTTTCAGCTCCAAGAACACCTCAACAAAATGGTGTTGTGGAGAGGAAAAATAGATAACTTGAAGAAGGAGCAAAGACTCTTCTAAATGAAACAAAAATACCTAAGTATTTTTGGGCAGATGCTGTGAGCACTGTTTGTTATACCCTAAATATAATTCTCATAAGGTCTATTTTGAAGAAAACTCCTTATGAAATCTATAAAGGGAGGAAACCAAACATCTCTCACTTTAAGGCATCTTTCTTGGATATTCCTTGCAAAGTAAGGCTTATAGGATCTTCAACAAGAGAAACTTGTGTGTTGAAGAGTCCGTGCATATTGTATGTGATGAAACTAACCCTTCTCAAGAAGAAGTTTTGAGTGACAATGATGCAGAAAATAAAAAAGAAAGACAACATCACATTGAAGCTAGTAAGCTAGAAGAAAATGAAGCTCTAAAAGATTCTAATCAAGAAGTAGCCACACCTAAACACAAAGATTGGAGAACCACAAGAGACTTATCATTGGGCACATAATTGGTGATGTGTCTAAGGGAGTATCAACTAGATCTTCTTTAAGAAATCATTGTTGCACTATGGCTTATGTATCACAAATTGAACCTAATAACATTGAACAAGCCTTATTAGATGAACATAGGTTGATTGCTATGCATGAGGAATTAAATCAGTTTAAAAGGAACAATGTTTGGGAACTAGTATTTAGACCTTATGTTGGATTCAGGGGGAGCTACTTAAAGATTGCAAAGGAATTGTGATTCAAGCTTTGGTTTTGAGCTTTCAACATGCAATGAATGCCTTGAAGATTAATTAGTGTGAAATGTGTAAGAGAAAAACAATTCTGGTGATCCAAGTACATTGCATTCATATCATTCTATAATTAAATCAATTGGGTTCATGAAAATCACAAGGCTTTAGTAATTTGAATAAGTTTTTGATTTGATTCAAAGGTTTTTGGAATAATACCATTCCTACTGGTTTAATAAATTACCTTAAAGACTTAATCAATTATTTTGTTCTTAGTCTATTCTGGAAAAACTTTCAAGAACAATGTAATCGATTACCTATCGGAATAATCGATTATTTGACCTTTGTTTTTATACAAACTGCCTTGTTGAACTCTTTAATCAATTATTAATGGGTAGTAATCGATTACATAATCATATATGATTTTAAGTCATGCTGGAATAATCGATTACCCAAGTATTGTAATCGATTACACAGGCTTAATAAGAAAAGCCATCTTTCGGCCTTAATCGATTACCACATTTCGTAATCGATTACACCATATGTTAATGTTTACAAGACTTGCTGGTTTAATTGATTACCACATATAGTAATTGATTACATAGTTCATTCTGTTTTTAAAGATTCCTGTCTTAATCGATTACCAAAGTTTGTAATCGATTACATAGTGCATTTTGAGAATTTTGAGTTTCCTGTCTTAATCGATTACAAGATTAATAATCGATTATTTTGCTCGTTGCTCATGCCCAGAAACTATGTTGAACACTTTAATCGATTACAAGGTTTATTTAATCGATTACATGAGTGTTTTAATCGATTATTAGGCGCGTTTAATCGATTACAGGCAGTTACAAAAGTTTGTTATAAATAGAACTAAGGCTCAACTGCTTTTCTAACTTTGTGGAACATTACCCATACGTATTTTCTGAGCTTAAATAGTCTTGTGAGCATTCTAAAGTGTTTTTCTAAGGGTTTAATTGGCTCTTGCTCCTTTGTGCCTTGTTCATGGGTGTTTAACTCATTCTTGGAGCTTGAAACTTTTTCAAGATTAAGGAAAGTTGTGCTAATTGATTTTCATTCATTCAACCTGATCTGGTAATATCATTATGCATTGCGTCATTGGATCATCAGGTTGTTTCTCCCCTTAATCTGGTTGTAATTTTTGTTTTGTATTTTCTTTGTGATTTGGTTATTGTAATTGGGTTCTTGCTTGGAACTAGAGAAGGGGTTCTCTAGGTGAAAGAACTGAGTAGTGTTCTCAGGTTCTTGTCTCTTAGAATCTAATAGGATTTTAGATTTTTGTTCTTTATCTATGAAAAATAGAATGAACACTTATGCAAATAACCAAGAGGGGGGGGATGAATTGGTTTTACGTTAGAGTTTTTAATATTTAAAATAATTTTATACACAGCGGAAGACTTTGAAAGAATGATCGTATCTTAACCAATTAGAATATCAAACTTTTAAAATCAACTTTTATCTCAATCAACCCACTCTTGAGCTTCACCCAATCTTGTGATGTTAACAAAAATAATACTTCAAGAACAATATGAATATGAACAAAAAATTACAATTACACACAAGATTTATATTGGTTCACCTCTTAACCCCGGAGGCTACATCCAGTTTTACTTCTAATCAACCTTGATTAGAGTTTCCACTATAAAAAATGAATATCTTTACAAGCAAACACAGATCTCTTTTACCCACCCTAGGTAAAATTCAAAATCTAAACCTATAGACTTCTCAAAAGATTTATGAACCAGAGATCCCCTCTCTGTTCTACCCACTAGATACCTATCTAGCAATGCTTTAAAGATACATATTGTTATATCAACAACCAACCAACAAGACAAACAATATCTATACAAAACAACAAAGAAATTGATTCAAGAAAGATATCACCTGTGTATCCTCAGTGAAATGAATGAGTTTAAATGATCAAACCAGACTAAGAATGAATGCCATGATCTTTCTTGATGATTTCTTTTTGACAAATGAGGCTTTAACAACAACTAATCATGAAAAGATGACTCAACACATGAGATTTGTCATGATTCTTGAAACCAAATCAATGAATGTTTCTAAAGAGCCTTGGTGCTTCTAAAATCTCCTGAGAGTGTGTTTACAAGGCTTACTTCGTAAAACTAAAAGTCTCTACTCACTTAATGAGTTGCACCTATTTATAAAAAATAGAATTAACTGATTGTAATCGATTATTCCGTAAGGGTAATCAATTATTTTAACAAATGTAATCAATTAAAGTGTTCATGTGAAATCTGAAAAAATTCTTAAGAACAAATAATCGATTAACTCATGTCGTAATCGATTATCACATAGGATCTGGATTTTGTGAAGCATTGAAGTAATCGATTAATACTCAAATAATCGATTAACACAGGGAGTGTGAAAAACGTATCGATGCTTATTTAATTGATTACAATACTCTGGTAATTGATTAAACCAGATAAACTTTCTTCTGAAAATTATGCAGATGGACATATAATCGATTAATCTGTCATGCAATCGATTATCACAGAACGACTTAACAAAGTCAGCTGAATATAATCGATTACAAGAATTTGGTAATCGATTAAAGTGTTCATATCTTTAAATGCAGTTCTATAACCAAGCAATTAATCGATTAAGTGTAACTAGTAATCGATTAAAGCAGTGAAAAACACTTTTTATGAAAACTTTAAAGCTTTAATGTCATGCCAAATGATTCATGGAATGTGTGTTACCTAATCATGAATTAATGAGCTAATGTATGCATGACTTATTCAATTTATGTTAGGAGTGAGGGATTATATCTTTCTTGAACCAAGCTTTTAAACAAAGTACATATGCCATCAATTTGAGTGGGCATGTAAATTAAAACTTAAGATAATCTTGACTTGATTCTTCATGATCTTCCTCAACCTCTGCATCATATCTAACAATCTCCCCTTTTTTTATTTGAGCATGCCAAATACTCAATTGATGCTTCTTAGGAAGAAATTGTTAATCCCTGAAAACTTTCTCAGCATTTGCACGGATCAAGTGTTATATCAGAGCAAGTAAAGTACATACATTGATACAGGCATTTCTAATTTTACTCATGCTTCCCCTGACTTTAAGATTTCTTCAGTTGATTGGTCACTGTTTTCCATTTCAATTTCCATTATTAATTCTTTATCAATTCTTATACTCATCATCAATTTTCAATTTTATACTCCCCTTATTTGGCATATCAAATTAAAAACATAGAATAGAATTGAAACAAGGAAACTAATTTCATTAACCATAGTCATTAGAGGGTACATAGTAGTAAATGAAAATTAGGCATAAACATAACAAACCAAAATAGAAAATGACAGACTTAAACAAAGTAAACTAAAACATAGTAAGACTCGAGCATCCCTAGATTCATCTCTAAAGATTTTGTCTTCGATATTCTTCATCCTAAGCTTGAGTTCATCAAGAGATGTATTAATCTCATCTCTTTGTTCATGGTGGAGGGAAAATAGAGCATCCATTTTCTGAATCATTAGAGATTCAAATGGAGAGTATTGTGGTTCAACAAGTGCAGGGTCCTCTTGTTCTTCAGCTTCTCTTAACAGGTTGCCTTCTTCATTACCTTCATCTTCACCTTCTTCTTCATTCACAGGCATAGGCTGTCCAGCCATTTGCCAGCCATAGGGGGTCTTGATCATCCCAAGCTTAGTGAGATGCTTTTCCTTAATTTGGCTATTGCTAGCATTGGTATCATCCATTAATTCATTTGATACATCAACTTGAAAGTAGTCAATAAAACGGGATACCAAAATAGCATAAGGAAAAGGATAGTTCACTAGCCTTTTGGATTTTTGCATGACTTATTGGATAATCATGATCCAGTTAAGCTTAATCCCCTTCTTTAGCCTATATACAACCTGAAGATCATCATCTGTTGCTTGAGCGTGATTTGTAGAGCATGGGGTGAGAATGTAGGTGATGATGTAGTGAAGCAAGCGGTCTTCATGCGTCATTGGTCCGATGCTTAATCTCAATCGCGCATTCATGTGTGGATCAATCAACATACTTCTGTAGGTTTCCATCTTATTGTAGCCTTCAGCTTTTTCTTCAAAGCGTCGTTCACCATCAAATGTAATGCAAGCTACTTCATGCCATACCTCTGGAGTAATCTCTATAGCAACACCATTCACTTGAGAGTTAATAGTTCCATGCATGGTTATCTTCGAGCAAGTGTAGAAGACTTTCACCAAATCCGGATAGAAGGTTCCTTTCATTTGAACAAACTTGGTCAAGCCTTGCTGTTCAAGAAGGTGAGGAAAATTGAATCCTTCTTGTATGAACCAAGTGGGATTGAGGTATTTTGGTGGACATAGGAGTTTAGTAGCATTGAATTGCATATAATTCATCCTATCAGCTTCATTGGTAAACCAATGATCAAGTCTATTGACAATAGGGTTGGATGGCTGAGCTTCAGCTTTCCTTTTAGATTTCTTGACTCTTTTTGAAGTGGACATGGTAAAGGCACGAAAAGGAAAAGGTTTGAGACACTACAGACCAGAAATGAAGCACATAGAAGAAAGATATAAGAGGAATTGGATAGTTGTGAGGTACCAAGGGCCAAAGGTTCCAATTTATAGGCACTAAGATTAGTGATCAATTGGAATACAAAGAGATTATGGCTGTTGTGGATTTAAGCACGTACATTATGAAATTGATGGCAATAAGTAGTGCTTAGCAACAGTTGGGTGATTTGAAAACTGTCAGATTTTTGCAGTAACTGCGGAAATAATCGATTACTTCGATAGTGTAATCGATTATTTTAGTCTAAATTTCAAAATCTGCAAAGCTGTAATCGATTACTATTTAATTGTAATCGATTAAAATAGAGTGAAGGAGTTTCATAAAAGCCAGCAGACGCAGAATAATGAATTATTTCGTCGATGTAATCGATTATTCCAGGAGGTTCCAGAAATTTGAAAAGCTTATTAGCTTAATGTAATCAATTATGGTTTAGTTGTAATCGATTATTCCAGACACAACAAGAATTTTCTGGAGTCTATAATGAAAATAATCGATTATTTCGATGAAGTAATCGATTATTGCAGCTTCGACAAGTTTAAAAATAGCAAGGATGAACAGATAATCGATTAGAATCTCAATGTAATCGATTATGACAACTTTTGTTCAAATATTAAGAATTTTATGCAGCAAACAACAATTGCATCAATCATCATATTGAGTTGTTTATTAATCATGCTATTGTTTGAATACATCCATGATGAATTTAGTTATGGAAAAATCACTTAACATAAACTTGATTCATCCAATATTCCAAGCATATTTCTCAATGTAAAAAATCTTTCTCTATCTAAAGGTTTAGTGAAGATATCAGCCAATTGATTCTTACTATCAACAAATTCAACTTTAATGTTACCTTTCTAAATGTGATCTCTGATGAAGTGATGTCTTATTTCAATATGCTTTGTCCTGGAATGCATGATTGGATTTCTTGAAATGTTTATAGCACTTGTATTGTCACATAATAACAGAATTTGATGAAGCTCTACACCAAAGTCTTGAAGTTGTTGCTTAACCATAGACTTTGAGCACAGCAACTTCCAGCTGATATATACTCAGCTTCTGCTGTTGATAATGCTACACAAGATTGCTTTTTGCATTGCCAAGTGATTAGTGAGCTTCCTAGTAAGTGACAAGTTCCACTTGTGCTTTTTCTATCCAATTTGGATCCTGCAAAATTAGAGTCAGAATAACCTATTAAAGTAATTGCAGTACCTTTAGGATACCAAAGTCCTACTTTTGGAGTGGACTTTAAGTATTTGCTGTTTGATGAGACTCCTTTGGATTAGCTTGATATCTAGCACATAGACAAACACTTAGCATAATGTTCGGTCTACTTGCTGTAAGATAGAGCAATGATCCAATCATCCCTCTATACTTTGACTCATCAACACTTTTTCCTTTTTCATCTGAATCAAGTTAAGTGGAAGTTCCCATAGGAGTTGTTGTTGTTTTGCAACTTTCCATTTCAAACTTCTTAAGCATTTCAATGCAATATTTTGATTGACTTAGGAAGGTTCCATTCTTCATTTGTTTGACTTGCAGACCAAGAAAGAATGTAAGCTCCCCCATCATAGACATTTCAAATTCTCTTTGCATGCTTGCTGCAAAATCTTTACACATAGAGTGGTTAGTAGAACCAAAAATGATATCATCAACATATATTTGTACCATCAACATGTCTTTGTTCTTTCTTTTGATGAACAAAGTTTTATCCACTTCTCCTCTTGAGAATGATTGATCAAGCAAGAATTTGCTTAGTCTCTCATACCAAGATGTTGGTGCTTGTTTCAATCCATATAATGCTTTTCTTAATCTGTACACATGGTTAGGAAATTGATGATCAATAATGTTGTCTAATGAAAGATCTCTTGAAGTTCTCCATTCCTTGTGTTAAGATGTAGTTGTTCCTTGAGTTGTATCTTCTTTAGTTTCATGCTCACTTGGCTTTTCATTATCTATTTGCTGCTGTTTTCCTTCTTTGAATTCTGCATCATTATCACTCAAACCTTCTACTTGAGAAGGGTTAGTTTCATCACATACAATATGGACTGACTCTTCAACACACAAAGTTCTTTTATTAAAGACTCTATAGGCCTTACTTTGCAAGGAATATCCTAGAAAGATAGCCTCATCAGCTTTTGAATCAAACTTACCAAGATTACTTTTGCCATTATTCAACACAAAGCATTTACAACCAAATGTTCTAAGGTGAGATATATTTGGTTTCCTCCCTTTATAGATTTCATAAGGTGTTTTCTTTAAAATAGGCCTTATGAGAATCCTATTGAGAGTATAACACATTGTACTCACAGCATCTGCCCAAAAATGCTTAGGTAACTTTGTTTCATTTAGAAGAGTCCTTGCTCCTTCTTCTAGTGATCTGTTTTTCCTCTCCACAACACCATTTTGCTGTGATGTTCTTGGAGCTAAAAAACTGTGATTAATTCCAAATTCTTCACAAAACTGTTCAAAATATTCATTTGGAATTCACCACCATGGTCACTTCTAATTGAAACAATTTTACAGCCCTTTTCATTTTGAATAACTTTGGCAAGTTTACTAAAAGCTGAGAATGCTTGGCCTTTAGATCTTAAGAACAATGTCCATGTATATCTAGAGTAGTCATCCACTATAACAAGTCCATAATAATTTCCTCCTAAGCTCATGGTTCTAGACGGTCCAAATAAGTCCATGTGAAGCAATTCAAGAGGTCTAGAAGTAGAAATCGTATTCTTACTTTGAAATGAGTTTTTAGTTTGCTTTCCTCTTTGACATGCTTCAAAAATTTTGTCCTTCTCAAACTTGAGCTTGGGTAGACCAATTACTAGGTCTTTTCTAATTAACTTGTTAAGATGATGCATGTTTATGTGAGATGTTCTTCTATGCCACAACCATGTTTCATTCACTTTACTCATCAAGCAATCAGTTTTATGTATGAATGCATGGTCAATAGTTAAGACATAGACATTACCCTTTCTCTTACCAATGTGTGCCACTTTGCCACTTTTGCTGTCATGTATTAAGCAAGTTTCATTGTTGAAGGTGACCTTAAATCCTTTGTCACACAATTGACTAATACTCAGCAAATTATGTTTCAGCCCTTCAACATACAGCACATCCTTAATCTTTGTAGACAAGCTGTCTCCAATGTTTCCTAGCCCAATTATTTTACCCTTATTGTTGTCTTCATAGGTAACATATCATTTGTCTTCAAGTATAACATCTGTTAGCATGGATATGTCTCCAGTCATGTGTCTTGAGCATCCACTATCAAGGTACCAAGTTGAAGATTTTACTCTAAGACACATCTGCACAAATCATTTTAGAAGGAGAGATAGGGTTGCCAATTTAAGTTGGGTCCAAAAGGGTTAGTTGTTTCTTTCTTTTCTCTTAGGAACATAAAATCTTCTAGCATAACACTTATATGATGTGTGACCTTTAAGCATACAATAATTGCAAGTAAGATTCTTTGGTGATTTTGCATGTGTGAATCTTTGATAGAGATTTGATTGATTATACTGTCTTTGATTCTTATGTTTTGGTGGTAAAACACAAGCTTGTTTTGTGTTCTAGCTCCATGTTTATATCCCAATCCATAAGTATCACCAACAAACTTTTGCACACTTAGTAACTCATCTAAGTTACATTTACCTTTGTAATTCTTTCTCAGCAAACCAATCAAATAACTATTTTCAGTTTGTAAACTCATGTTTTCTTTTTCTACACATAGCTTATACTCATCAAATTCTTTTTGCATATTATTGAGATCATCAACCTTAGAGTTGGTTGAGGAACATGTACATCCAACTTCTTTGTAACTTGAGAGAAGCTTTTCATGATCTTCCTTCAACTTACAAAGCTCATCTTGCAATTCAGCAAGTTTGGATACATGCCACCTTAGATCACTCTTAAGTTTGTTGTTTGCTTTAGCTAACCTTTGAGCTTCTAAATGAATCTCATGAAATGCATCAACAACATTGTCAAATTCAGAATTTACCTCTGATTCTGTACTAGATGATTCACAATCTCCATTGATGGTGGATGTAAGACAAAGATGGGCTTCAATCTCTTTTTCAGATGAGCATTCAGAACTTGTTGATTCATTATCCTCCTAAGCAATATAAGCCTTTTTCTGCTTCCCTTCTCTTCTTGACTTCTTTACTACTTGTGGCTTCTTAGTTAATGAGGGACAATCTGATTTTATATGTCCTTGCTTCCCACATTCAAAGCAAGTGATTGAAGAGGAGTTGTTGTTTTTGATCTTGTAGTCATTCTTTTTTCTTTGGAATGGTTGCTTTCTACCCTTGTTCTTCCTTAGAAATTTGGAAAACTTTCTAACAATGAGGTTGACATTTTCATCATCTTCCTCTTCACTTGAACTATCATCTTCTTCTATCTTTGAAGGTGCAGCCCTTAATGCTATGCTTTTGTGCTTTTTATCTGCATCTTAACTATTTGTTAGTTGAGATAATTCAAGCTCATATTCTAAAAGCTTACCAAACATAGCTGCCATTGACATTTGAGATAGATCCTTAGATTCTTTAATGGCTATGACTTTAGGTTGTCAATCCCTTGTTAGACACTTGAGAATTTTGATGTTCAACTCTTTAGCATCAAAGGTTTTTCCAAGGCCAAGCAAGTGATTCACAATGTGGGTGAATCTAGTTTGATGTTGTGAGATGTTCTCATCATCTCTCATTTTGAACATTTCATATTCATGAATGAGAGTGTGTTTCCTTCATCTCCTCACATCTTCAGTTCCTTCATGTGTGACTTCAAGTAATTCCCACATTTCTTTGGCACTTTTGCACCTAACAGTCATGAAAAATTCATCGGAAGATAAAGCAGAAGTTATCATATTTTTTGCCTTGAAATCATATTGAACCATTCTCTTTTCAATTTCTGACATTTCATCCCATTCTTTTGGTATTGTTTTGTTATCCACAATCTTGGTTGGAATGTAAGGACCTTTTTCAATACTATTCCAAGCTCTCGGGTCATTTGATTGGATAAAGATTTGCATCCAACTCTTCCAAAAATTAAAATGTTCCCCTTCAAACAGAGGAGGTCTATTCAATGAGGCTCCCTCTTTGAAAGTTATTTGATTAGTATTCATTTTACTGAGTTTTGAAAAGATCTTGAGCAAATTACAAGAACCAGCTCTGATACCAATTGAAAAATAGAATGAACACTTATGCAAATAACCAAGAGGGGGGGTGAATTGGTTTTACCTCAGAGTATTTAAAATTTAAAACAATTTTGTACACAACGGAAGACTTTGAAAGAAGGATCGTATCTTAACCAATTAGAATATCAAACTTTTAAAATCAACTTTTATCTCAATCAACCCACTCTTGAGCTTCACCCAATCTTGTGATGTTAACAAAAATAATACTTCAAGAACAATATGAATATGAACAAAAAATTACAATTACACACAAGATTTATATTGGTTCTCCTCTTAACCCCGGAGGCTACATCCAGTTTTACTTCTAATCAACCTTGATTAGAGTTTCCACTATAACAAAATGAATATCTTTACAAGCAAACACAGATCTCTTTTACCCACCCTAGGTAAAATTCAAAATCTAAACCTATAGACTTCTCAAAAGATTTATGAACCAGAGATCCCCTCTCTGTTCTACCCACTAGATACCTATCTAGCAATGCTTTAAAGATACAAATTGTTATATCAACAACCAACCAACAAGACAAACAATTTCTATACAAAACAACAAAGAAATTGATTCAAGAAAGATATCACCTGTGTATCCTCAGTGAAATGAATGAGTTTAAATGATCAAACCAGACTAAGAATGAATATCATGATCTTTCTTGATGATTTCTTTTTGACAAATGAGGCTTTAACAACAACTAATCATGAAAAAGATGACTCAACACATGAGATTCTTCATGATTCTTGAAACCAAATCAATGAATGTTTCTAAAGAGTCTTGGTGCTTTTGAAATCTCCTGAGAGTGTGTTTACAAGGCTTACTTCGTAAAACTAAAAGCCTCTTCTCACTTAATGAGTTGCACCTATTTATAAAAAAACAGAATTAACTGATTGTAATCGATTATTCCGTAAGGGCAATCGATTATTTTAACAAATGTAATCGATTAAAGTTCCAAAATAATCGATTAAAGTGTTCATGTGAAATCTGAAAAATTCTTAAGAACAAATAATCGATTAACTCATGTCGTAATCGATTATCACATAGGATCTGGATTTTGTGAAGCATTGAAGTAATCGATTAATACTCAAATAATCGATTAACACAGGGAGTGTGAAAAACGTATCGATGCTTATTTAATTGATTACAATACTCTGGTAATTGATTAAACCAGATAAACTTTCTTCTGAAAATTATGCAGATGGACATATAATCGATTAATCTGTCATGTAATCGATTATCACAGAACGACTTAACAAAGTCAGCTGAATATAATCGATTACAAGAATTTGGTAATCGATTAAAGTGTTCATATCTTTAAATGCAGTTCTATAACCAAGCAATTAATCGATTAAGTGTAACTAGTAATCGATTAAAGCAGTGAAAAACACTTTTTATGAAAACTTTAAAGCTTTAATGTCATGCCAAATGATTCATGGAATGTGTGTTACCTTATCATGAATTAATGAGCTAACGTATGCATGACTTATTCAGTTTATGTGAGGAATGAGGGATTATATCTTTCTTGAACCAAGCTTTTAAACAAAGTACATATGCCATCAATTTGAGTGGGCATGTAAAATCAAAACTTAAGATAATCTTGACTTGATTCTTCATGATCTTCCTCAACCTCTTCATCATATCTAACAATCTAGGGTTGATAAAGGGAGACATTGTAATTGATTGTAAGAACTGAAAATTATAATAGTGGAACTCTAACCTAGTGTTGGTTGGAAGAAAACTGGATGTAACTTCTAGTGTTGAAATGAACCAGTATAAATCTCTTTGTGTTTTGATTCTCTTTCTCTTAACTATTATATTCATTGTGTTCTTGTTTAAATTGCTTGACCAAAGTCAGTTTTGATCCATTGAATTCCTCGGGGTTGAGCTACTTGATTGAAAAGGTATCTTGGTTTTGAAAAGTGATAAAGATCCTAGGAACTCTGATTTTGATTAAAGAAATTTTTAATTTACCAAGGTTTAACCAATTCACCCCCCCTCTTGGTTAAGTGTGAGATATTCATATTCTTTACACCTTCCACTCACACACCTATTGGCACTAAGTGGGTATTTAGGAACAAGCTGGATGAAAGTGGCATCATAATTAGAAACAAAGTTAGATTGGTTGCAAAGGGTTACAACCAAGAGGAAGACATTGATTATGATGAAACTTATGCTCCAGTTGCTAGACTAAAAGCCATAAGATTACTTCTTGCATATGCATGTATGTTGAACTTTAAATTGTTTCAAATGGATGTGAAAAATGCATTTCTTAATGGTTATATTGATGAAGAGATATATTGTAACACCCCAACATTTTGGAATTACAGTCAATTATTGGGGTAAGATATTAACTCGAGACAGTACAGAAGAATTTAGGGAAAATGACAAAAATACCCCTAGATATTTTGAAAATGACCAAATTGCCCCTAGGTATTTTAGCAAGATATTTAAAGGAGAAAATTTTATAAATACTCTGGGAGGTTTGAAAAATGATCAGAATACCCTTAGGGGGACAATTACAGAGTTTCCTTGAAACATTTTTGGAAATAACAATTTTGCCCTTAAGGTGGTAAATGACCAAAATACCCTTTAGATAAAAAATGACCAGATAATTTTGGAAATTTTGTGGGAACCTGAGTATAGGATAGAATCTGAGTAGAGGACCAATTATTGATTAAATAAGTGGAAAGAAACCATAAGGTAAGATTTTTATGAATTTTAGTAAATATTTTGGAATATAGCTCAATCCAGACTATCTCAGGTATCAGAAAACTACAGAAAAAGGGTAGTTATAAACCTTGGAGTATTCTACTAATTTTGAGATAAATAGATGACTTTATTAAGAAAGTTTAGTAATTTTATAAATTGAAAAAAAAAAAGAGAGAGAGGATTTTGCTATTTTATGAATTTAGAAGAAAATAATGTAGTTTTAGTCTTTAGAACAAGATTTGGCTATGTGACTAAAGGAAGGAAGGAATGAAAAATCAAGGCTAGTCAAAAGGAATGGAATTATTTAGGAAATCCACGTGTAAGTAAAATTATTAGAAACTAAGATATTTTTAATATAAAACCAAAAGTAAGCATTATTTGGGAACCAAGGAGCTTGCTACGGTGAAAGCAAATCACAATGGCCTTGAATGAGTGAATTTCACGTAGGATATGAGGGAGGGCCAAGTCAAAATCAAAGAAAGGATAAGCAAGCTATTATTGGAGACAAAGGGAATAATACCATTAATGCTAAGATTCCCTCATTAATGCTTGTAGAAAAATCTTATGGAACTTATCCTTGGTCGTGCAAAAAAAAAAATTTGATGGAAGAAGGGAATGAGTGGACCTATAAAAGGGAAGCAAGGAAAGAATTTTGGGGGCAGCCAAGGAACTCAACGTGCAGCCCTTAAACTTGCCCCATTTGTCTTTTGTTTTGCCTTATTGAATTTCAACAAACCAAGCTTTAACCGTACCTACCATCCTCCATCTTTTGCTATCACCTTCTTAAAACAAAACCTT
>PYAF01004510.1:6803-20627 GCA_007407185.1 Glycine tomentella | reverse complement strand
TATGGGACTCTGAATATGTAATAATGAATGAACTGTATGGTAGGTGTGGACATCATGACTTACTTAATGCGTAAAACTCTCATAATTTCTAAATGCGTTGTTAAAACGACGGAATTTTCTTTTGAACCTTCATTTTTAAATTCGTTCTTAAAATCAACTAAGATTCGTTTGAACTTTGATTCTTTCTGTTTTGTGAAAAATTTTTTAGCAAATAAAAATAAATACGTAATAAAAAGCGAAGTAGAAGTGGTTGTTACAATTGTGGCATCAGAGCTATGGTTGTTTTCTCCATTGGTAACAACTCTATTTAGTTTACTGCATCTTTAATTTCTGTTTTTACATTCAAACAACCAACTCAATCCATAACGAACTTCTTTCAACAATTTCTGTTTTAATTTCAATCACATTGATTCCTCATTACTGTGAATTTCAACCCAATCCCTGTGGAGAACGATACTCACTTACCTATTTTATTACTTGAAACGATCGGTGCACTTGCCGTGGTGCGAGCGTATTAAATCGCTAACAAGTTTTTTGCACCGTTGCCGGGGATTGGCAAATGGATTTTTACAGTAATTTTTAATCTTGTGATTGGAATTTTTGTTACTAATCGTTTCTCTAAGTTTTATGCGAGGTTCAGTTAGTTCTGAGGATTTGCAGTTTGACCCAGAGATAGAAAGAACAATCCGAAGGAGACTAGCTAGACAAAGAAGGAGAGAAGCTGAAAAATTTGACTTTGATTCACTTCCTGAATTAGAGTCTGAAGCAGAGATGGTTGAGGAATAACCTAATCAGCCAAGATGGAGACCGGAAGATGAACTCATGAAGGATATTCTGGCTCCCATGTTCACAAGACCCAACTCCAGTATTGTGAGGCCACCAATACAAGCTAATCATTTCGATATCAACCCTTCATTGATAGCTTGGTGGAGCGCAGTCAATTTGGAGGAGAAGACTTTGAAGACCCACATGACTTCATTGACAGATTTCTCAGAATCTGTGACACTATCAGACACTAAGGGGTCTCAGATGATGCAGTGAGATTAAGCTTATTCCCTTTTGCTGTTAAGGGAAATGCATTGAGATGGCTGAACCGACAAACATCCAATAGCATCTCAACTTGGGACGACTTAGTCTCAAGGTTCTTTGTTGAATACTTTTCCATGGATAAATATAATCGATTGGTGAATAAAATCACCAACTTTACTCAAACTGGAAGAGAATCCCTATGTGCTGCTTGGAATAGATTCCAAGAATTGATCAGGAGATGTCCACAATATGATATGCATGTAGGTAAGCAGGTACGTATATTCTTTAATGGTATGACTCCTGAAACTCGTATGATTGTTAATGTTGCAGCAGGGGGTACTATAAGGTCCAAAACAGCAGCTCAAACATATGAGCTTATTAATTCTTTGGCCCGGAATGAAAATGAAAGCATAACACATCAGCCAAAGAGAGAACCAATTCAGCTGTCCATTAATGATGCAATGCTTGCAGAGCAGAAAATTTTGGCACAACAACTAGCTAAATTGACTGAAAAGATTGATAGACTGCAAGTTTCTGCAGCACAAGTTGCATCTAGCCAACCACATGTAGTCTGTGAGTACTGCCAAGGTGAGCATGAATCTAATGTTTGCCCTATTCTTGTTGGTGTTGACCTGGTACAGGTAAATGGCATTTGGAATGATCAAAGGCAGCAACAACCGTACCAGCAGCAGTCCTATCAGAGGAATAACAATTTCTCTGCTGGAAACAACTATCAAAAGAAATTCCAAGGAGGTGGCTTAGACTACAAGTCTAACAACTACTTGCAGCCGCCTCCCATTCCCAACAAGGAGCCTTCAGAGCTTGAAAAGGTAGTGTTGCAGCTGTCAAAAACAACAGCAGAATTTATAGCTGAAACAAGAACTCACAGAACAAATCAAGACGCTTCCATCAGAAATCTGGAAAACCAGATTGGCCAGCTTGCAAAACAATTGGCTGAGAAACCACAAGGCCAGTTCCCAAGTGATACAGTGATAAACCCAAGGGAACATGCTAAGGCCATCACAACCAGAAGTGGTAAGGTATTGTCTACACCAAAAAAATCTGAGGCAAGTGAAAAGGAAGCTGAGAAGAAAAATGCAGTAGCTGAACCATCAAAAGAAAAAGCTGCAGAAAATGTGGATGAACAGAATTCTGCACCTCAACCAAAGAAGTGGGACTTTTCTCGCTTTGAGAAGCCTCCATATCCGGTGCAAACCAAGCAACAATTGCAGAAGCAGCAATTTGCCAGGTTCTTAGACATGTTTAAGAAGTTACATATCAACATTCCATTTGTTGAGGCACTAGCTAATATGCCTAATTATGCCAAATTCATGAAAGAACTTCTATCTAAGAAACATAAGCTGCAAGATTGTGAAATCATAGCACTTACTGAGGAGTGCAGTGCAATAATTCAAAGGAAGCTTCCACCCAAATTGAAAGATCCTGGAAGTTTTAACATCCCTATAGCCATAGGAAACATTAATGTAGGGAGAGCACTTTGTGATTTAGGGGCTAGTATAAATTTAATGCCATTGTCTATGTGTAAGTCCCTAAGCATATCTGAACTTAAACCAACTAGAGTGTCCTTGCAACTAGCAGATAGGTCCTTAAGAACACCATCAGGGGTGATTAAGGATGTTTTAGTAAAGGTAGACAAATTCATATTCCCTGCAGATTTTATTGTGTTAGACATGGAGGGTGAAAGTGAAATCCCTCTGCTGTTAGGAAGGTCTTTCCTAGCCATTGCTAGGGCCTTAATAGATGTAGAGCAAGGAAAGCTTGAGTTAAGACTGAATGATGAATCTGTTGTATTTAGTGTATTTAATGCCATGAAACATCCAGCTGATGAACATGATTGTTTTAGGCTAGATGTGTTGGATAATGTTATTTGTGCAGGTATTACAGCAGGTTTAAAAACAACTAAAACTGAGGATATAGTGGAAATTGCTGCAACAATAGATTATGCAGAAAAATATGCAGCAGAAGAAGAAAATGCTGCAACAGCAAATTCAGCAGCTGCAGAAAATGATGCAGCAGAGACAGCAAGTGCAGCAGCAATATCTGCTGCAGAATCCAGCCCTGCAGATGCAGAAAACACAATAGAACTTATGCTAGAAAAGCTAGAGTAGAAGGAAGATGACATCCCATCTGGAGCACCTAAAGTAGAGCTGAAAGAACTACCTGAACATTTGAAATACGTGTTCTTAGGTGAGAATGAAACATATCCAGTCATAATCAACAGAGGGCTGGAATGGCATGAAGAGGTGAAATTGATTAAGGTACTTAAGGAGCATAAGTCAGCCATCGGCTGGTCTATTTCAGACTTGAAAGGTATAAATCCCTCCTTTTGTACTCATAAAATTCTAATGGAAACTGATGTTAAACCTGTAAGGCAGCCACAAAGAAGGCCCAATCTCACAATGAAAGAAGTGGTAAGAAAAGAAGTTGTTAAGCTTTTGGATGCAGGTATGATATATCCAATTTCAGACACACATTGGGTAAGTCCAGTCCAAACTGTTCCAAAGAAGGGAGGCATGACGGTCATTCAAAATGACAAAAATGACTTGATTCCCTCAAGAACCATCACAGGCTGGAGAATGTGTGTGGATTACCGGAGGCTGAACGATGCAACTAGAAAAGATCATTTTCCACTCCCTTTCATGGACCAAATGCTTAAACGCTTGGCTGGTCATGATTATTATTGTCTCCTTGACGGATACTCTGGGTATAACCAAATCCCAGTAGCACCGGAGGATCAAGAAAAGACAGCCTTTACATGTCCATTTGGAGTGTTTGCTTATAGAAGAATGCCATTTGAATTGTGTAATGCACCCGCAACCTTCTAGAGATGCATGCTTTCAATTTTCTCTGACATGGTAGAAAGAGGGCTTGAGGTATTTATGGATGATTTTTCTGAAAGTCCTAAAAAGATGTCAAGAGACAAACTTAGTTTTAAACTGGGAAAAATGTCATTTCATGGTAAGGGAAGGCATAGTGCTAGGCCACAAAATATCTGAAATGGGAATAGAGGTTGATAAAGCTAAATTGTTATTGATTGAGAAATTGCCTCCTCCTATTAATGTAAGTGGTGTTCGCAGCTTCTTAGGTCATGCAGGTTTTTACCGAAGATTCATCAAGGATTTCTCTAAGATCTCAAAGCCATTAAGCCAATTGCTAGAGAAAGAAGCTGAGTTCACATTTGATGATGCTTGTCTTGAAGCATTCAACACCTTGAAGCACAAACTCACCACTGCACCTGTTTTGATTGCTCCAGATTGGAGTTTTCCTTTTGAATTGATGTGTGATGCTAGTGATTATGTAGTAGGTGCAGTTTTAGGACAGAGGAAAGAAAAGCGCTTGCATGTTATTTATTATGCTAGTAAAATCCTAAATGAGGCACAAGTAAATTATGCCACAACTGAGAAAGAGATGTTAGTTGTTGTTTATGCCCTTGATAAGTTTAGATCATACTTAGTAGGGTCAAAAGTGATTGTTTATACTAACCATGCAGCTCTTAAATTTCTGCTGCACAAGCAAGATGCAAAACCACGCTTGCTGCGTTGGATGTTATTGCTGCAGGAATTTGACTTATAAATAAGAGACAAGGCTGGAGTGGAAAACAAAGTTGCAGACCACTTGTCTAGGATTCAGGAGAAAAACTTGCAAGATGGACCAGAGATTGAAATCAATGAGTCTTTCCCTGGTGAGCAAGTGCTTGCTGTGCAATTCAGCCCATGGTTTGCTAATATGGCCAACTACAAAGCTGCTGGAATTTTACCTGAAGATCTCAATTGGCAGCAGAGAAAGAAATTCTTACATGATGCGAGAAGGTATTTCTGGGATAACCCTTACTTGTATTTTCAATGCACTGACAATGTTATCCGCAGATGTGTAGCTGAAAGTGACGTGCCGGATATTCTGTGGCATTGTCATTCCTCCAACTATGGAGGCCATTTTGGAGCAAACTGGACGGCACACAAAGTGCTGCAATGTGGCTATTATTGGCCAACATTATTCAAGGATTCTAAAAACTTTGTGATGCAGTGTGATAGCTGTCAAAGGACAGGAAATGTTTCTCGCAGAGATGAGATGCCATTGAACAACATCCAAGAGGTTGAGTTGTTTGATGTATGGGGCATTGATTTCATAGGACCATTCCCTAAGTCATTCTCCAACCAATACATCTTGGTTGCTGTAGAATATGTCTCCAAGTGGGTTGAGGCAGCTGCTTTACCCACCAATGATGCCAAGGTGGTGGTCTCATTCCTAAGAAAGAATATCTTCACCAGATTTGGGGTGTCAAGAGCAATCATAAGTGATGGAGGAACTCACTTTTGTAACAAGCAATTTGACAGCTTGTTAGCAAAGTATGGAGTCAAGCATAAAGTGGCAACTCCATATCACCCTCAAACAAGTGGCCAGGTAGAGATTTCCAACCGAGAATTGAAGCGGATACTCAAGAAAATTGTTGGAACATCAAGAAAGGACTGGTCTAAGAAGCTAGATGATGCTTTGTGGGCATACAGAACTGCATTTAAGACTCCAATAGGTATGTCTCCTTTTCAGCTTGTCTATGGTAAGGCTTGCCATCTTCCTATTAAACTTGAACATAAAGCAATCTGGGCAACTAAGTTTTTAAATTTTGAACTAACAAAAGCTAATGAAAAGAGGTTGCTTCAGTTGAATGAATTAGATGAGTTCAGGTTAGCTGCATATGAAAATGCCAGAATCTACAAAGAGAAGACAAAGAAGTGGCATGACAATCAAATCCGTCCAAAGGAGTTTGTTCCGGGCCAACAAGTACTGCTATATAACTCTCGCCTGCAACTCTTTCCAGGTAAGTTAAAATCACGTTGGTCTTGACCGTTCCTTGTACGAGAAGTGTATCCTTATGGCACAGTAGCAATCTCACCTTTGGATAGTGATCGAGCTTTCAAGGTAAATGGTTATCGTTTGAAACATTATTTTGGGGGAGAAGTGGACAGAAATTCAAGTTCTGTTCCACTCAAAGCCACTGAGGTTTAAACTGAAGTAAGCGTCTAGCTTAAGACGTTAAACGAGCCACTGGTAATGTACATAGTGCTTTAAGTCTTGATTAGAATTACTAGCAGTAGATTTAGCATTCTGTAGTATTTTCCTTCTGCAGTAGTTACTTAGGTTCATGCATTAGTAATGAGGAATTCAAATTATTTCAAACTTTGATAGCTTAGGTCCATTTTTATACATGTTTCCATAATAGTTATGCTAGGTAGCATTTTATTTAAGTCATATAAAATTAAAAGATAAATAAAAAGCAAGGAAAGAGCTGAAAAAGATGTGGCGCGACTCGCGGCAGGAGTGGCGCTACCAGCGCCACAGATACGATCAGTCCATGCTACCCGCGTGAGACCCCGCGCTGTCAGTGCGAGAAGTTCGAATTGGCTGCCTCATCTGTATAAGTTGGCGCGACCCGCGCCAAGTTTGGCGCCACCCGCGCCACAGTCACGATTAAGTCATGCTGTTGGCGTGAAATCCGTGCCAACCGTGCGAGTTGCACGACCCTAAGCCTCAATTCTGCATTAAAACACGCTAATCGCGTGAATAGTGGCGCGACTTGCGCCATTGATTTGAATCAATTGCCCAATTGACAATGTTCCGTGCTAATCGCATGGAGTGCCGCGTGAACCGCGCCAGGCTTTCGAGCCAAAAGGTCCTTTCAATGCCAGATCACACGGATCGCGTGAGATCCCGCGCGACCCGCGCGGATAAGATGAAGCCAGAGCCCTTCCAGTGCATAATGGCGCGATCCGCACCAATGTTCACCTAACCGCGCGAGGTCGCGGAAACTATTTTATTTTAAATTTTCCTCATTCGCGCCTCACTCCCTCACCTTCCCAAACTTGCTCCCCCATTTTCGCCTAAGTCCTAGCCACCACCCTTAACCACGTTCCTCACCATTATCACTCATTAAAAGCCCTAAACCATACCTACATTCCCTCTCACCCTCATTCTCTCAACTTCTCTCAACACCACTGCACTCATTGTGGCATTTCCTCTCTGGTTCCCATATTCTCTGCACCCAAAAAGCTTCAAATTGCGGAATGGCTGGAGATAAGGTATTTTCTGAACCTTCAATGCTATGTAAGGTACAATGGTATACCCCTGAACTGCAGAAAACCCATACCCCATGTTTAAAATCCTCTCATTCACTGCTGATGAAAATTTGGGAAAACCTTAGGGCAGAGACCCAATTGCTTGTGCATTTTGTTGTTTACAAGTGATATTGTTCAAATTGGGGTGTTGATATGATGAGAATAGGCATATTGTATTGAATTGATTATATGCCCACTAAGTGTTTGTCTAAATGCCTAAATGAGGAAACAAACTCAACCATGGTAAAGTTTGGATTGATTATGGGAATGTGTATTAAGTCTTTCACAGATTCAAATGTTATGATGTGAATAAGGCTCAGATGCATTAGTTTTAATTGAAATATGCAGGTATGATTGTTGTGCTTACAAAGGCCTATGCTTATAAGAGGGTTATTTGAATGGAGTCTTGGTTTGAGCAAGTATATTGTTAACCATTTTGATAAATTGATTGTTGCATGCTAAGCTATCATAAGCATTGAACAGGTTATGATCCAAAATCTGGGAATGGAGAACCTTTGATTGCTAAGGACTGAACCAACTTCACTTGATAAGGAACCATGCTTTGTGTGCAATTGCTTGAAACCTACAATAGTGCTGTGATTAAATTGCAAAATTGACATTCCTGCATTATTTTGTTGTTTGAGGGTATGGAATAGAATTAATCTGGGAATTGTTAGGGCTAGTCTCAGGTTATGAACAGAACTTGTTTTACCCCTATTCTTGGTTGAAATTGCAAATAACCAAAATGCTTAGAATGAAAATGCTTGATCTGTGTTATCTTGAAAGGAATATAAGAAAAATCCTATAAATATGGTCATTCAAGCATATATATATTCCTGTTTTTGCCTGAGCTTGTGAATTAAGAACACTCATTGGATTGAATCTGGGAATCCAGATGATATCGTTCATTTCCCTATTACATGAGTATATTGTCTATGGGTTCAAATGATAATTCTGAAGCAAGGTGTGAATAATATGATTGAATTGTGTCTGATTTGGTATATGTAAGATACCTACATCTGGGAATGAGTGTTTCACTGCACAATTGTGACAGAGTGTTGAACCTACAGGTTGGGGGAAATATGTTTGTATTGTCCATATGATGATCACTGTATTGTTGTTGGGAATTTCAGTTCATTAAAAATGAGATTGGTGCTGTGATTGAATTTACTTAATTTGATGTTACTGCATTGTTTACTTATTGTTTCAAAAGTGTAAATCTGGGAATGGCAGACCATACCTTGATTGTAAACAACTGCATGGAATTCATAGAACTAGGCATGCTATTGTTAATGTGATTGCTCCAATTGTGGCTGGTACCAACCTTAATTGCATGAAATACATAAAATTGGTTCTGATAGGTATTATCATGAAATAAATTTGGGAATTAAGCTTATTGAATCATGCATCTATATTTGGATTTTATTCTAAGTTACAGGGAAAACAAATAGCCAAGGGCAAGAAGAAGGCCACCACTACAAGAGGAACCAAAAGGGCCCGAGTATCAGATTATGATAAGGCCCGATTTAGGACAGCAGAGTGCCAAAAGAAGTTTGATACTTGGTACCTGTAGAAGAAGATTATATCGAAGAAGAAAATACTTTGGGACACGCTACCAGAAGAGAACCCAGTACGAGAAGTCATTCTCAGACGTCAGTGGCAGCGCCTTGTCACTTTTCTAGAGCCTAGTTCCAGCATGATTTTGAAAGAATTTTTGGCCAATGCTAATCCAGATATAGTGGGGAGGACCAGGATGTCTTGGGTCAGAGGAGTACAGGTGTCTTTTGATGCGAAAGCCATAGAGCAGCTGTTGGATACCCAGTATGATCCGTTTGAGGAATGCGACTTCCTCCAGCTCTTCCTGAGGATGCAGCCTGATGCCCTGACAAAGATGTACAGGGATGAAGTTCCCCAGCTATCCACCACCATCCGCAGGGCCATCATTGGCCTCTATACAGTTTGGAAGCCCAAATCTGGGCTAGATTATATACCAGAGAAGCTGCGGAAGCACGATCTGGTGGAGGATGCAGCTTTTTGGCATCAATTCGTAAATCACACAGTCATACCTTCTACTAATATGACTGATGTGAATGTTGAGAGGGCCATCCTGCTTTACACCCTTCGAGGTGATGGTAATCTCCTGATCTCTAACCTTCTATCTGACAGGATTCTTCACATGATACAGGACGCTAGCAGCAAGTCCTGGCTGGCACACCCCTCCCTTATTCTACATTTATGCCGCCAGGCGGGGGTAGAAATTGCAGATGACGAACCCATGGACGTCCCGATCTCCTCGCTTATGAGCCACAAGACTTATTTGGACGCCATGGAGATAGCAGCTAATGAGCAAATTCTCAGAGCTTCAAAGCTTAAACCTGAGGAGTTAGCAGCCGGTAGCCCCAGAGACTTACCTGTACCAGAGGAAGCACAGCCAGTCCAGCCACCAGCAGATGCACCACCAGTTTCAGATCCTTCTACCACCACTCCTAGACATGAGCCGCTCTACACTGATTCTCCCACTTATTTGGCTTTCCAGGAGTTCGTCCGGACCCAGCTGGCTCAGCAAACCAGCATGCTAGGAGCCATATGCAGACATCTTGGCATTCCTTCAACAGAGTACCGGATTTCCCCAACAGCACCAGCAGATCCTCTTACATCCACTGATGCACCTCCAGCCACAGAGACCCCTACTGTTCCCTCAGATATAGCAAATATAGTGCCCACCACTCATGAGCATACATCCACAGATGCTGCAGTCATTGTAGAGAGAGGAGAGGGAGATGAGTGATCAGGATATATTTTCAGTTTCTGTTTTATTTTTATGGTTTCTGGTTTTTATGTTTTGTTTGGTTGATGATTCTGCATTAGACATTGCATTATGCACATTTTACAGTTCTGAACATTTTTATATATATGGTACAGTTTATGATTTATACCTTGCAAATAAAAACTATTTAGATCAATGTTTGACTTGAATGCGATTTTCCAAATAATGCTAGAATTTTTCCAAAGCACCGTGACCTAATTTGTGGTTGCTGGGGACAGCAACATATAAATCTGGGAATGGTCGTTACGCATTATTTCGCAAATCACAATCAAAGAACAAGTGACGTCTAATAGAATTTTTCAAAAATTTTTTCAAAAATAAGCAGCCCATCAAATTTTTCAGAATCAAAAGTGAATGGACACAATGATGGATAATATTTCTTTGACAAAAGCTTGATGAAATGAGACATAGCATGAATTGCATGTTGCATGAATGGAATTTGATTGTTGGTATAAGAAATGCATGTTGAAGTTGAAATGACGCTTGAAATGCAGTCAGTTGAGATTGACTTGAGTACTAACACCTGTGAGGAATTGAGCCAAACAGCGGTATTGTTTTCTTTCCGAGAGACTCCAATTTCATTGTACTCTAGAACTTGAATTGTTTCTCTGGATGCAGGTGTGACTTAATATGATTAAGGCATATTTTTCTTATGCAACTAGGGCCAAATTGACTTACCTTCAATTATTTTTCCATTTGTACCTCAATTGAGCGTAAGCTTTTCATTTCAAAATACCCAAATCAGAGCTTTATTCCTTTGACCAACTCCCTGAGGCTAGAAAAAGTTTGATATAAGTCCATGACAGCAGAAAAATCAGGGAATTTTCCATCAAGGTATGAAAGGAGCACAAGTGAATCCAATTGGTGGTGAAGAACAAGAATAAACAAGCATAAGCCAAGTTGGAAAACAATAAGTCCATCAGCTGGAATTTGAGAAGCTGCAGTAATCTCTGAGTTTGTTTATGTTTTGATTGTTTTATTCTAAAAAAATTAAAAAAAAATCAAAAATTCAAAAAAAAAAGTGTATTGCTCTGTTCTACTTTAGAATAAATGGTTGAATAACGTACCAGGTTTTGAAAAGAGAATGACAAAAAGCATGGAAGAACACAAGGAATGGACTTAAAGGACTGGATCTAGCCTCTCATTAAGCTACTTATCCAAAGAATTTCCTACCCTTAGCCCAGCCACGTTACAAGCCAAAAAGACCTTTTGATCAAGTCGTACTTGCAACTGTTGAGAATATTTTCAAGCTTATGGTAGTGCTGTGACATTGTGGAGTAAGAGAGTCATCATAACCTTATACACTTGAGTGAATGAGTGGATTAAACACAACTTTTGTGAGGAATACTCAAGCAACTCTCATGAATTGACAGCATTGAAAGTGCCATGGAAGCTTTGATGTGAATTTGATCATACATAGCATGATGATTCTAGGATTGTAACCTGTGGTTTGTGTTTGATTATTGATTCTTGCTTAGTCTTGAATTCTTTCTGTTGCTGGGGACAGCAACTTTCAAATCTGGGAATTGTTTGATGTGTTGCAAACACATCTTAGTTTTAGGCTAGTTTTAGGATATAATTTAGTTAAATAATTTAGAAAATAGATTAGAATTAGTTAAGTTTTATTATTTTGTTGTTTTAAACTCAATTCAATACAATTGTGCATTTCAGGCTTAAAAGGAGGAAGTTCAAGGCAAGAACAAAAGAAAACTGAGTTCAAGGTCTCGCGCGGATCGCGCCAGATCCCGTGCGAGTCGCGCCAAGTGCAAAATAACCAGCATTTGATTCGAATAAGCCACGCGATCAGCGCGAAACCTCACGCCAGTAGCGCCAGATGCTAGAAAGCCAACCTACCAACTCGAAGACCTCACGTGAATCGCGTCATTCCCACGCGATCAACGTCGGTCATTCGAAGCCTCCACGCGGATCGCGCTAGAGCCGCGCCATTAGCGCCATAAGACCAACTTCAAGCCATTCAACTCGAAGACCCCACGCAGTTAGCGTGGTGTACCACCCGATCAGCGCCATGCTTTAAAACAGACCGCGCGGTTAGCATGGGATTCCGTGCGGACCGCGTGGAGAAGATCTTATTTCCTGAATTAGATTTATCTGTTTCGGATTTTGGCACTGTTTTAAGCTTTGTTACCTTAATTAAATTATTCTATAAATATAAGGCCTCTGACGACTGAAAAAAATGCATTATTCATCTAAAAACCATATTCCATCCTTCTAAACCTCTGGAATTCAAAAATCAAGGCTAGGGTTTTAGCAAGAAATATGTATTATTCAACAGCTTTGATGTTCTTGAGACCTATGGCAGGCTAAATCTTGTATTGTGGAAAAGCCATGAACTGATGTGAACTCCTCTGTAATTTGACTGGTATGGAATAATAATGTTTTGATTGTTTTATTCTATTCTACTCTTATTTTCTACTCTTATTTGGAATTGATCACTTCACTTAAGTATTGAGGGTTAGGATTCGCAATGGGGACGTTGGGGTTCTAATTTCTGACCTGTTTAAAGTAACAGTTGTTCATCACCTAGGGATAGGGATTCGTGGCTGCAGAAATTATGATATGATCTTTTAAATGCTTAAACTGATAGATTTCACTAAGGAATTAGGTTTTCGATTCAGGTTAAACGGTTAATTCACTAAGGGATTAGGGATTAACTAATCTAGAAAAGACTTATTTTCTGAACAATTATAACAATAAACCCTTATGATATATTCTTTAAATGCTTAGTTTGACAGGATCGCTAAGGAATTAGGATTCTCGATCGAATTAAAGGGATAAGTCGCTAATAATTTAGGATTTATGATATTATAAGAGATTTATCATTTGTGTAAATAAAATTAATAAACCAGTCAAGTGAAGGAGGTAGGAATCAAAGGGGATTGCGCCTTACCACAATTGTTTTCTCCATTGGTAACAACTCTATTTAGTTTACTGCATCTTTAATTTCTGTTTTTACATTCAAACAACCAACTCAATCCATAACGAACTTCTTTCAACAATTTCTGTTTTAATTTCAATCACATTGATTCCTCATTACTGTGAATTTCAACCCAATCCCTGTGGAGAACGATACTCACTTACCTATTTTATTACTTGAAACGATCGGTGCACTTGTCGTGGTGCGAGCGTATTAAATCGCTAACAATATGTAATCGATTAAAACAAGATAGTAATCGATTAAAATATTTATAAAATGTCCTGAGTTTCAAGAATGAACCATTTAATCGATTATTCCGATACGTAATCGATTAAGACAGAGACATATGGTTTTCCAAGATAAACTAAGTAATCGATTGAGGAAATAATGTAATCGATTAAAATGATCTTGAAGCTTTCTGGGTTTTGACTAAGAACAATATAATCGATTATTCCATGAAGTAATCGATTAAGACAGTCAGCATGTCTTTTTCTAAGATGCACGTTCAGGCATGTAATCGATTAACCATATATTGTAATTAATTAAGACAGAGTTCCATCTTTTCATAAAAAGCCTGAGTAATTGATTAAACAGATATGTAATTGATTACAATGATCATGTTTTGTTTTTAAAAGAACACGAAGAACAAAATAATCGATGCTCCTATTCTTGTAATCGATTATTTATTAGCAACTAAATTTTTCAAAAACTTTTACTTTCTAAGTGCCTTTCTTTTACTTAATCAATTAATTCAATGACCTTTAAATGAATGATTGATGCATGATGTGCACACTTGGATTATCAGATCATATACTCCCTTTTACAATTTATCAAATTGATTCTTCAAGCTTTCCTTTGAGCATTTCCTTTGTGCATGTTTGAAAGTCCAAAATCTTGAAGCT
>PYAF01004509.1:5554-21119 GCA_007407185.1 Glycine tomentella | reverse complement strand
TTTGTTTAATTTTCATTTCAATTCAATACAATCATCCAACTACTTTTGCGTATTCTTCTGTTCTTGTTCAATCATAATTTGTATAATTATTGCGGAAATCTTTCCAATCCCTGTGGAGACGATACTCTACTTACACTTTTATTACTTGTTAAACGATCGGTGCACTTGCCGTATATACATTCGCATAAATCGCGCAACACTCACCAAAAAAGGACACGTTATTCGTTGAGTTTGTACATGCAACCTTTAAATTTCATGTAACAAACTATGAAATGTAACAATGTTAGTGGTGTCACATTTAACAAAATTGGGATCTTGACAATATTGTTTCCTTTTGTATTTGTATTTCTGCCTTTTGTATATCCTTGACCACCTAATCAATTTAAATATTGTTGTTTTGTGCCTTTAGCATGCCGTTAAACACTTAATCAACTTAAATATGGTTGTTGTTTTAGGTGGTTGTTTTGTACTCAGTGAGGATGTAACACCCCGTAGGCCTCCAGTGTGTTATCATTATCGATATCAGATTAGCGTCTTATTAGTGTCGAATATTACTCAGCGGAAGCATACAAATCATTTTTCTTGATTCATTATGTATGAAATCCAATATATCAGATAACAGATAGATAAGGCACATAATATAAACCCTTGCTGATCCAGTTTCTCATGCACATATAAATAAACATCCACAGAATACTCAGGAGGAAAATATACATCATATCATTAACAGTCCTATATATACATATACATCAGTGTCTTCACCACACCGTGGTGATACAAAAGAATAGTTACCCTCACAGAGGGTTTACAAAACTATACAGCCCTTCCTCAAGGTACAAAACATAAACCAAACAAAACTGAGCCTTCAAGCTCCTTCTTCTGCTTTGAGCTAAGCAGAGATGTCTCTACTCGGGCCTCCTGCCCTGAGACTGCTCTCTTCGGCCTGAAGTGTCACCTGAAATCATAAATCCCCACACGGGGTGAGATATACATCTCAGTAAGTCCAGGGTCCAAGGAGGAATCTCCTCCACCATGGCCCACTTTCCACAACACATACATCAGACAATCACAAACAAACGGCCCACTGGCCCTCATAAGAATATATCAAACATCCAAACTTGGCGGAGCTACCTCAACGCCCAAATTCAATAAACATGGCAGAGCTACCTCAACACCTCAATCAATACATATGGCAGAGCTACCTCAACGCCTCAATCAGCAAGCATGGCGGAGCTACCTCAACGCCTATCTCAGTATCATGGCGGAGCTACCTCAACGCCTATCTCAGTATCATGGCGGAGCTACCTCAATGCCTATCTAATGGCCAATAGATTTATCATAAGCATATCGTGTAACAATCACAGATGCACACATATATCATTATGAGGATGCAACTACCAATGCATGCATCAGGAAATGACCAACACTCCCCCGGAGTGTGGTGTGGCATACAAGGTGGGAAATTCTCCCCAGGGACACTGAACTTACCTGGTAAGGTATCACTCTGTAATCCAGTCCCTGCTCTGTGGCTCCCGCCACCGACACCTTCAGTGTCAAGCCCTATTCAAGGCATATATTTATCAGAACCAATTCAACAGATATTCAGTCACAGAACATATCGTATCAGAAATCCCCTATCCTAGGGTTTAATTCAAATCCAGCCCACACAAGGCTTTTCACAGGTCATACAGGGTTCATCAAAGCTGTCATCAGAGCAATTGAGTCTCCACAGACTCAATGCACAGCACATTCCTAGGCCATAGCTCATAACAACCCATAATTCAATATAGCACTAGAACGGTCTTGCCCTCAACCAAGGCACAGTTCACATAGCTTTTCAGGCTCAACATAGACTCAGTCAAGGCTCATGCATGTGAGGAAACAATCAATAAGTGACTCTACACCAGTCACCCATGCATTCACAGAGCCAACATTCAAAGTTCACCAATTCAAAAACTGAAAGCTAATCCTTCATCACTAAACAGTTCTAAACAAGATTCTCTACAGAACCCTGGGCTACCTCTAGCCCCAAATCAACATAAATCACAAAATCCAGAGAACCTCAACTATCAAAATCAACCGAAGAAACTTAAGTTTCTTACCTAAGTGGCGACCCAAAAGACTGGAGAACAGCTTTTCCAAGCTCTGAAGTCTGTTCTGTGCCTTGGGTTTCTGCCTACACTCAAGTTTCTGAGGTTCTCTGAGGGAATGTATTTTGCTCAATCCAAAGGAAATGATGAAGGATTTTTGCTTTCAATTGGTTAAAACAAGTTTCTAGGTCACAGAAAAGTGTTTTGGCTAGCAAATAAGGTCCTACGAAGCTTGGTTTCATCAGAAATGGAGGCTGGGGCTTAAGGAGGAAGAAGAAGAAGTTTTCTTCTTCTAAAATCGCGACTGCCCTCCAATATACAGCCTGCCCGAGCTCTGGCCCGATCCGCGCCAGCTCCGGCGCTGACCGCGTCAACATGACGATTTATGTGGCGCCACCAGCGCCACTCCCACGCCTCCAGCGTCAACTTCCAGAACCTGTGGCGCCATCCGCGCCACACCTGGCACTAACCGCGTGGAATTCTAGTGAAACTTGGTTTTCCAGGCCACTTCCCGCACCATCAGCGCCGCCTGTGGCGCGACCCGCGTGAACTGGAAAACATATGGCGCCCCTCGCGCCAGATTCACGCCCTTGGCGTGGACTTCCAGTGGGTCTGGCGCCATCAGCGCCAGCCCTGGCGCTATCAGCACCACACCCTTAACAGGGTTTTCTACAAAAGGACCCCTGGCGCTACCAGCGCGGGGTCTGGCGCCAGACGCGCCACACTGAGGGTTATCACAGAGGACCTTAAGGTGTCTTTTAATTTATTCTTTGTTCACGAAACAAAAACTCATTGCTACCGTCGCACTCTCTGGATTGTGCTGCTCTTGATATTGACCATATTTTAAGGTATGTCCCTTGTTCCATATCTTATGTGTTTATCACTTCCTTTGTTCATATTTGCCTATTGCTTTGTCACACCATCCAATGCATTGTTAGTCAACCTTAGTTTCCCGTTCAAGGATCAATTCAGTGAGTAATACAGATAGTTTCAATTACTCGTTGAATTGAATCTTGAATTGTCCGTTTGGGCAGCTTGGGAAGTTATATATTGTATACTTGATTTGTAAATACAAGTATGGTTTGTTTAATTTAATGAAATTTTGGTGTAACTGCATATTGCTTTGATCTCCGAGTGCATACTAGATTGTCGTGATTTCAAATCACCGCTTTCAGTTTGTGTACTTAGAGACCAATGCGAAACGCTACCAAAATTTCATTAAATTAAATAAACCACAGTTAACTTGTATTTACAAATCATGTATACAATATACAACTTCTTGAATGGCATAGGGCCCCACCTTATTAACATTAAGATATACATTTTCATGCATATAACATTTACAATATCATAATGCCAGCTTATTTAAAAAAACATGGATCTTAATTGGATGAAATCACCGTGCATTAGTTAGCAATATGAAAACGAGGTTGAACAATTCGTCCAATTCACCACACGTAATGAAACTTCAGAGTATGGAAATTACTTTTGTCCTTGTGTTAAGCTTGGAAATGGGAGACGACAGCCACTGCATGAAATCATATCACATCTAATATGCCACGGCATCATTCCTAGTTACACAAAATGGATCTGGCACGGTGAATTGTCGGATGTGCCAATAGTTCAAACCACTACATAGTTTGATGTAGACACAGGGCATCATATAGAAGACATGCTACGCAATCTTGGAGAAGCCAATTTTTGCCAAGCACATGCCCCTACATATGAGAAATTACAAAGTGATTCAAAGATCCCTTTGTATTCTGAGTGTACAACCTTCACACGATTATCAGCAGTGTTAGATTTGGTTAACTTAAAGGCAAGATTTGGGTGGAGTGACAAAAGCTTCACTTAATTGCTAGTTATGTTGAAGAAATTGCTTCCTGAAGACAACACTTTGCCAAAAAATCATCATGAGGCGAAGAAAATTTAATTTTATGTCCTATGGGTATGCAGTACCAGAAAATACATGCTTGCCCTAATGTTTGTGTATTGTACCAAAATGACCTTGTTAATATGCAAAATTGTCCAACATGTAGGGTATCACGATACAAAGTGAACAAAGATGAATGTAGTGATGAATCTGGCAGAAATAATTCTCGTCCAGCAAAAGTCTGTTGGTATCTTCCAATTATTGCTAGGTTTAAGTGATTGTTTGTTAACGCTGATGATGCAAAAAACCTTACTTGGCATGCACATCGAATGCAAAGTGATGGATTTCTCCGACACCCAGCTGATTCTCCCCAATGGGCAAAAATTGATCAGAAGTATCCAATATTTGGGAACGACCCAAGGAACCTAAGGCTTGGTCTTGTATTAGATGGAATGAATCCTTTTGGTAACCTTGCAACTAATCATAGTTCTTGGCCTGTGTAGTTGATGATTTACAACCTCCCTCCTTGGTTGTGCATAAAGCGAAAATACATTGTGTTGTGTATGATGATATTGGAGCCAAGACATCCAGGAAATGATATTGATGTATATCTAGCGCCACTGATTGAAGATTTGAATAAATTGTGGGTTGACGGGGTAGATGTTTTTGATGAAAATATGAAGGAAACCTTTACCTTGCATGCAATGGTATTTTGTACCATTAATGACTTTCCAACATACGGAAATATGAGTGGGTATAGTGTCAAAGGCCATTATGCATGTCCTATTTGTGAGAAAGAGACATCCTTCATCCAACTAAAACATAGAAAGAAGACAGTTTACACTAGGCATCGAAAATTCCTCAAACTTTATCACCTATATAGGTGATTGAAAGGATCTTTTTATGGAAGTCAAGAGACACAAAGTGTACCTAAACCATTGACTGGACATGAAGTTTATGACCGTGTGAAGGACATTGTGATTGTGTACGAGAAGACCCAAAAAAAGGATGCTAACGAAAGAAACATTTGGAAGAAAAAGTCAATATTTTTTTATCTGCCATACTGGTCCGGTCTTGATGTAAAACATTGTATAGATGTCATGCATGTTGAGAAAAATATATGTGATAGTCTAATTGGCACCCTACTTAACATTAGAGGCAAGACAAAGGATAATTTAAAATGTCGCCAAGATCTTGTTGAAATGGGTATACGCCAGAAGTTGCATCCAATTAGTAAAGGTCGACAATCCTATTTGCCCCCAGCAAGTCACACTTTGTCCACAAAAGAGGAAAAAGCTTTTTGTCAATGTCTGTGTAGTTTGAAGGTCCCACAAGGATACTCTTCAAATATCAAGAGCCTTGTTTCCGTCAATGACCTCAAATTGGTTGGTTTGAAGTCTCATGAATGTCATGTGTTAATGCAACAATTATTGCATGTTGCGATTCGGGGTATATTGCTAGACAAGGTTAGGGTTGCCATTACTCGGTTGTGCTTTGTGTTTAATACTTTATGTAAGAAGGTAATTGACCCCACACAATTGGATGATTTGGAGAATGAGGTGGCTATTGTCCTTTATCAATTGGAAATGTTTTTTTCGCCCACTTTTTTTGACATAATGGTCCACTTAATTGTTCATCTAGTGAGGGAAATTAGGTTGTGTGGTCTGGTGTTTTTACGTTGGATGTATCTGATTGAGCGGTACATGAAGGTCTTAAAAGTTTACACTAAAAATCAATACTGAATAAAAGCTTCCATTGTTAAAAGGTACGTTGCCGAAGAATGCATTAAGTTTTGTTCTGAGTATATTGATTCAGTTAAACCTGTTGGCATACCTGAAAGTCGACATGACCAGTCAACAAGAGGAAAGGGTACACGAGGATTCAATGTTGTAACTATGAGTCGACAGGAGCTTTCACAACCTCATTTGTATGTTTTAAATAACACCACTGAGGTAATGCCGTACTTAGAAGCTCACAAACAACATTTGACCAATACTCACCCCAGAATAAACATCATGAAGGTGTTGCAAGAACATAACAGAATTTCATAACCTGGTTTAAGGCCAAAATCTTGAGTTATGACAATGCTTCCTCAACATTAAGACTGTTAGCTGTTGGGCCAAACTTAAACGTACCCACTTGGAAGGGATACAATATCAACAACTATTCTTTTTACACAAAGTCACAAGATGATAAAAGTACTGTGCAAAATAGTGGGGTTACTGTTGATGCTGACGCGTTACACTTTTGTGGTGCATCTGATAACAATCCAATTCAAGTGTCAATCCCATACTTTGGGGTAATTAAAGAAATATGGGAGCTCGATTTTAGTGCATTTAGAGTTCCGATTTTCAAGTGTAAGTGGGTAAATGATAACACAAGTGTCCATCAAGACCATCTTGGATTTACTTTGGTTGAACTTGATAAAGTGGGTTATAAGGATGAGCCTTTCATTATGGCAAAGCAAGCAAAACAAGTGTTTTACATCAAAGATCCGTGTGATGCACGATTTTCAATTGTTTTACAAGGAAGAACATCTATTAGTAGTCATCACTTTGGTGATGATGCATCGCTGGATATCTGTGAAATGCCTTCTTTCTCATCACGGATGCCCTCCATAGTTGAAGACAATGACGTTGATGATGAACATGCAAATCAAATTGATCATGATGAAGCTTTATGGGAGAACATGAATACATAATTGCTGACTTTCAAAGTAATGTATTTTCGATATGTAGTTTTTTGAATGCTTAGGCTTACCTTTAATGTTAACATGTTTTAATACTTTTATGTTATATATGTGACTTATGTGATTTCGTTGTTTGGTTTTGCTTGCAGATTCATGGCGACACCCCCATTGTCCCCTCCCAATTCACAACATCATCATTCAGATTTGACATCTACAAAAAGTAGACAATCGACTCGGCTAAGAAGCTTGACTCGTAGAGACTTGGATCAGCCAAGGCCAATAGTGAATGTAAATCCTTCAACTGGAAGAGCATCAAGCGATTACAAAGAAAAATTCCATTGCTATCTCAGGGTTGTGGCAAGAGACAAAATTCCTATAATCCATTCTTCTTGGAAAGATGTTCATGAAACATTGAAGAACCTAATTTGGGAAGACATTTTGGTATATTAACTTGCTCAATGTTTATGATAAAGTCCAATTCTATATTATGATATTGGTATTGGAAACTGTCAAATTTTGTTTACTACTGCAGGGAAAATTTGATATCCCAGAAGCAGAAAAAGCCAAGAATAAGATAATGTCATCGGTTAGCACAAGATGGAGGTCATTCAAATCTTCATTAACCACAAAATACATATATGCTGAAGCTGAGAGCCAAAATGATAATCATCCTTCAATTCGATATGGTATACATCCTCAAACTTGGGAGGAATTTGTTGCTAGCTGAAAAACACCAACTTGGCAGGTTAGATGGCAATATATGTTTAACTTTAATTACAATATTGTTGCAGTATTGAAATTGAAGTGACTCAATGAACTACATTTCCAAATTCATACAGGGAATAAGGAAAAAGGCACAAGAAATCCAAAAAAATAATGAATGCCCCCATGTACTTTCTAGTGGGGGTTATGACTTGCTAGAAAAAAAGCTAATGGATGAGAAAATAAAGAAGTCGACTACAAGATGCAATGGATACTGAGCATGAGTGTGTTGTGGATGAACCTCCATCTCCAATTCCTAGACATGTCAAATGGAAGTTGGCTCGCACAAAGAAATATGGGCACATGACATCTAACACGGCCAGAGAAATATCCGATAAAATAGTGAGTTTAAGCAAAGGTTCTTATTATTATTTTATATATCAAGTTTGAATGAGTTGAAAATTTGTAGCTTTTATGTTGCAGGACTTGTTAGAAGAACAAATGACACAAGGAAGCTTTGTTCCTCATAGTCAACATGACATATTAAATGCTGCTATTGGATGACCAGAGCACCCTGGTAGGGTACGTGTTGCAGGGACAGGTGTGACCGTAAGTCAATACTTTGGACACACATCATGTGCCTCCAGTAGTTCGTGTGGATCTGTAAATGCTAAACAGTTGGCTGGTCTAATTAAAGACCTCAAGGAAGAATGGAGGAGGAAAACAAACAATGTATAGAAAAAATGAAAGCTAAATTGGAGGAGAATGAAAAAATGAAAGCTGAAATTGAGGAGAAAATGAATGAAAAATTAAAGGAAGCAATAAAAACTAAGTTAAGCCAAATTGCAACACAAAAATCACCCCCGATTGATGCACTTATACAAGAATTGGCGGCTCGTGTTATCACAAAGGGAAGTTGTGCTGAAACTGCAGCCAATCCATCTGGGGAATAAAATGCTACTGATGTGGTGCCAGGCATGGGGCTGTTTGTTGAATCTCATGGGTCGACAAAGGTAGTTGTGTTGGGAAAAGTTTACGATGAAACCTCCTCAATTCACATTGTCGACTACATAGATGATGTCATACGGGTAAGTGTTGAAAAAATTTATGACAGGGACGTGCTTGTTCCATATCCAACGTTAGAGACTATGTATGTCAAAGAAACCCTACACACATTTGTCGCTTGGCCCACATGTTTGGTGAAACCAATATCACATAAGGTATATACACGTTTGCTTGCAATTAATTAATCTTTGGTTTTTTATAAATACATTAAGTAACACTTGGTTATTTTTTATTCATGTCAAACACATAGGATGCACACATTAGTTCAAAAAACATTCCCGAAGCAGTTAATAGGTCAAATAAAGTGGAAGCAGTTGATCCTTTGGATGAATTGATTAAGAACGTCTATGAAGTTTACCATAGGCCTGTACAGTTGTTGTGGGATGGGTTAAAGTTTGGGATTGCTAATGTAGAAACATCATTCTTCATCACATATTCAGATGTTAATGAAATTATATCAGGTGACAAGTATTTGAACATTTCTATACTACAGCTATGGATTATGTAAGTAACAGGCCATTGAATGTCTCCTTTCAAGTTCTGCTTATTTTAAGTTGTTACAATATATATGTTTAACAATTTCAATTTCACTTCAAATGTTAATAATAGGTTTATAGATTAGTGGAGTACAAGTTTGGGTTATAGTTCAATGTATAGGTTCCTGGAGCCTCAAATGATACATAATGCAAAGGACAGACATTTAGAATGTCAACAATACATTCAAACATAGGTTAAGGAATCACAAAGAGAGGTGTACCTAGGAGCTTATTTGAATAAGTATGAAACTAATGGCATATAAGGGATAAGTGTACTTGTTTATTTTCGTTTGCTAATATATATAAAAAGCAGCGCACATTGGCAGCTTTTTGTTGTTTGTCCGTCGACTCATACAGTTGTGTGGTTTTCTTCATTGCGTAAGAAGCCTGATATTCACATCAAAGCTGTACTTAACAAGTAAGTTCTACCAAAAATTAATATTTTTACATTATGAACCGAATTTATCCCTACAAGATAAAAGTCATGCGTTAACCCACATGTAAGTTGCATTTCATAAATTAGTTCACTTAAGGCTTTGAATACCGGTGTCGATGGTAAATGCAATGCATCTGCACCAAACTGGATTGAACTCAAGGTTAGACATTTAGTTGACCTTCATGCAGATTGTGTTGTCATACTCTATTTGCAAATGTGAAATTCAAATTTAAATGTTTCGATATTTAGAGCCATGTGCAAAATGGAGGCTTTGAATGTGGGTATTACGTAATGCATTGGATGTGGAACATAGTAAGTGGGGGTTTGAATAATGAATGGACCAAGGTATAACAAGTTGAACACATTTTAATGTTTAGTTGAATTTCTTAAATGGTTCCAGACTTTAAATGTAAATGATTGATTTGTTTTTTGACTTATTGTTGCAGTGGTTTAGTGATGGCACAACGTTAGACATGGAGACCATAATTACATTGAGGAAAAAATGGGCATCATTTTTGGTAGAATCAAAAAACAAATCATTGTAGGTTGTTTTGTATGTCGTATGGGTTTTTGTAAAATATTTCGCCTTCACATTTATTATATATTGTAGACATTGTTTCCAAGTTCGGGATCTTTAATTACATATTAGTAATGTTGTCATGTTTATCACAATTACTCTTCAACATAGGCCAACATATATATGTATTGTATTTTGTTCGGCAAATGAAACTACTTTGCAGTCATTGTTTAGACAGAGATTGTGATAATGTTGATGGTACCCCATTTCAATGGATCAAACAACCATGAGGTTCGAATGGTCCACTTATGAAACTAGTAGCTGCAATATATTCTTGGGGTAGCTACATATTTCTTGATTCTATGTATGTGGGTGCTTTTATGATCAATATATATTCCGATTCAAATGCCTGTACATTGTTCTATGACATTAACTTAGTCTCATATCATGCAGGCATGATCTTTGTCTCAAATACTTGTTTAGTCTATAGTTCTTTGATATTAATATATATTTATACTTTGCATTTCCAAGGTGCTAGTATTGACTTAAAGCTTCCAAGAAGAAGTTTGCTTGTACAGTTTACATGTAACTTATGTGGTGAAAGAATAGAGAGGCTTGTAAATCGGTTAGCTTATGAAAAAGGTGTTGTTTTTGTCCAGGTATCTATTATTTCTTGAGTCCTAGTCATACTGAACATGTATGATGAATTTGTATATTTAACAGTAATGTCTAAATGGTGTTGGCATTCTCATTTATTTCCTTTAATGCTCTTTTCATGGTTGGAATTTATCCAATATTTTATTAAAACTTCTTTTTATATAGTTATGAGAGTTCTATAAATTAGTAAGTGTGGGATAGAGGACAGGGATCTCGTCATGAAGGAAGGGTGAAAACACATGTTATGCACGACCTGCTGGAACCTTAGTCTGATGTCATATGTATGGCTCCAGGCATTGTCCCAACATAATCTAAGATGGTGGTTTCTTCTTCTTAGAACAAATATGACAAAAGAATTGAAAGATTGAGGATATATGCATTCCTGTAGAGTGTAGTGCATAGTTTCAATTATAGAAAAAATAATTATAATCTGAAAGTAAATAGAGGCAAAAATGAAATTGATTGTTGAGGAAAAGACGAAGGGTTAAATATATGGTGTGGTTTTAGACATAGTTCATACACTTGCATATAGGGGATACATCAAGTGGGATGTGTGAGAGGTGAGAAGACTCGATAATGGTCCTTGAAAATCTTGCATGTATGGTTAGGATTAGAAATATAACAAAATATCATATTTTTTTGTTCTAAGCTATAGAACACATGTATGATCCAACACTCCAGATGTAATCTTATCACTCATAATAAACCTCTTATCTCAATATATATGCCCAAAGAGAGAGGGTGAGCAAATGTATGATTACTTTATTTTTTCTTACAGGTTGAAATTTTTGCCAAATATCGGGGTATATTTCTATTCTTAATTAGAATACTACTGCTTTATTTTTTTCTAAAAAAAAAAAGTAAAAGGCTTGTTATTTGATTTTAACTGATGACTTATGCCTAACCACGGCGTTATGTTATACATAGTTCATGTAATCTACCTCTTGCTCATTTTTACCTTAGTTGCCTGGGTTCATAGCTTTGCTTATATATTTAGTTGCCTGGGTATGACATACATTGATTCATTTTGTAGTTTTTTTATAAAAATTTATTAATGATTGCTAGTTGATTATAACTTAGTAAGCTGTTTGCTCAAGCTAAAGCTTCATTTTGTTGACATTTGCATTTAATTAAGTATTTTGACTTTTTTTAGGGATGATAATAGGGGATTGTCTCCAAATATATTCATGAATGATGCTTTAAATTATGATCATCTTTGTTGCTACATCAACATTTCTCTAGCTGCCAACATGCCATATCTGCTCCATGTTTATGTGTATGTAGCAAATTTAGGTGCACCATATCCTTAATTTTTATTCTGTAAATTATCAAAATGAAACACCAACTTTTGCCTACAAGAAAAGAAAAATAAATTCCCAGCCATCTACCTTTTCCTGGGATTTGAGTTTGGTGGTTCCAATCATATAAAGGAAGTAACTGGATTGTATTGTGGTGTGTCAACTTATTCTTAAAGTTCAATAACTTTTGGAATGACTTATACGGTGGATCGTGAATGCAAATGTGTTAAAAGTTAATTTTTGTTCATGATGTTGGGGCCAATTTTGTGGTTACCTTTTAATCTTGTGATGCTAAGTAAGCTTTTGTTTATGGAAACCTTATTGATGATGGCCATATTATTTTCTCATTCTTTTATTTATTCTATGCAAGTAATTGGAATTTCATCTTATTAGTGTACAGGATGTCTACAACATCACAAACTAGTTGACAATCTGGGACTTATGACAGAATATGACTTTCGGGAGAAAATAAACATAGACTCAAAAACTGATCAAGTTTGATGTAATAACAAATGATCATCTAGAATTTGTGGTGACATTTCTGATTATTTACATCATTCAAAATTTCAGATCCATTAATATTTCTGAGCAAAGATCACCACTTCAAAAATGGAAAGAATCATAGGCGTAGATGGTGCTGTATTCTGATTGGAGAAAACAGATGTGATCAAACAATGTGATATTGATAGACATATATTTATATATAATTGTAATTGTAATTTGATATTTCATTAAACAAAGATATTACCAAATTCATACTTGGTGATGGTGCTGGTGCCGTGTCTGATTCTACTGTCGAATCAGGTGGTGCTAGGGGACTTTTGCGAATAATTGCTGGAGCTGGAGCTCGTGCTTGATGCCTTCATAATTTATGGGAACACGTCAAAACTTGGCTTCATCATTTATCCTTGTCCTCGGTGTAATGAAATGAAAACTGTTTTGTGGTGGAATGTGCTTGGCTTCCTTACACTTTATAATATTCTTGGCTTCCTTTTGTACTACCTTAAGTAATGTTTTGTGGTGCTTCTTATTAATTATCCACATGCCCAAGTGGAATGAATGTCCTTAGTGTAGTGTTGTTATTAATTGATACGCTCTTCCATACTGCAGTTGTTGAACCATAAAACATTGTTCTTTCTAATCACTCTGTTATTGAACACAATGACATAGTTGTGCTCATGGACAATGAAGGAATATATGACATCTGCAGAAGATCAATACAATTAGAAAGGCCAAATTACACTAAGTTGAACTGTTTGATGTCTGAAATCATCTTTTAACCACTTCCTTGAGATTTGATGGTTCAATCAATGTGGACATTTCCGAGTTTCAAAACTAACTTTGTCCCATATACTAAATTCCATTTCATGTTTTCTTCTTTTGCCCTTGTGATATCTACTGTGAAGGACTACCATGGGCAGCTGTCAGTTCCTGAGATCACCCAACTGTGTTTGAGCCATCAAGCATAAAGGTCAAGTGTGATCCAAGACATGTCAAGGACATGGCATGCTGCCTCATGTAACGTGGGGTTGTTTTCCCAAAAGATGTAAACCTTGTTGTGTCAAATATCAAGACAAAGAGAGAAGTTCAGTTTCTTGACTGGTAAGTACACTTCCTTGGAAGAACAACACCATATATGATTTGAAGATATATTGAATGCATGTCCTAAAGATCTTATTAAGTAAATGACTTCACTCATGTATCACGTAGACAGTTATGATTTCCATGGTTGTTTTGTTGATCATCAAGTAATTTTTAATTTCATGAATAGAACAATTTCATGCATGTAAAACTGGATACGTAGATAAGACAAAAGAAGCAAACTAACAGGTTATAAGTTTTGGATTGATTCTTGTTGCTAGTTATTCAATGATTGTATGAACATCTTAACAAGGATACATGTAAGATTTCTGAAAAGTGAAAAGTGACTTTCATACTCTATCAGAAGGCAAGACTTACTAGAAAATTTGCTCAAATATTATGAAGTTGTTATTGGTTTTTTCTAGGATTACTATGCGGTAATAAAACATAAGTGTAAGTCATTTTTTTTCTTTATTAATACTATCACTTTCAAAGTACTTGATATGCAAATGGGGCATGTTTGTACAGCCAACTGGAATTTATTAGCAAGCATTTGCCTTGCACCTAGAGGAATGGCTATGAGGAGGCCACTAATTCATATGTGTCATTAGGTAAGAGGAAATTAGTACTAATCAAATGTGGTTTTGGAATGCTTTCTTTTGCTAATCATAGTTGAAGAAATCCATGTACTTGTCATTATTTGTTGCACTGATTTTTGGAAATGTTTATAACTGGAATCCGGTGGCATATTAAGCTGAGGCTTTATCACAGTCATTTGTGTTGTCACGTATGTCATGTGATATGATTATAACATTAATCCTGTATACATACCTTTGCATTAGTGATTATTAAGATGTTGGTATCCTCTTAATTTAACTGAACTGGACAGGTTTTGATTGTGTTGAGTATAAGCAGGGAATTTATGGATCATGTAGCGTAGCTATTTATTTGGATCAGGACCATGGTGTAACAAGATCCACCTTATCAAATTTTAATGATATGTTGCTTCTTGATTGGTCCTAAAAATGCCCTTATGTGTTCTTTGGATGATCATCTGATATGTGTTGTGGACAAGCTTAGTTATTGATGGGGGTAAGCTAGAATAAGATCCATTGCTTTTTGCACATGAGTGTATTGACAAAAGATTATTTAAATTCAACTATATTAAGGTGAATGTTATTGTTTTTAGTTCAACTTCTGCAATTGTTTTTATGAATTCAAGCTGGACAACTATATTAATGTTATTATTGAAAGAAAAAGCAATTGTAAGTTGTTATTCTTATATTTTAGTTGTACTAATAATGATTCCTTTTACAACAATGGAACATGCAGATTTTATGTAGTAAATCTCTATTAGATATTATCATTTTTTAATATAGAACAAAATAAAAAAGTTTATGAAAATGAGATTGTAAGACGGTTATCAATGGTAAAATCGTAAAAGAAAACATTTTAAAAAAACAGTAAATTTAACACGGTTTCTTAGAAGTTTTAAAAACCAAAAAAAAAAAATCTAATACGGTTATGCACACAAATCGTCTTAGAAAGTCAACATTCTAAGATGGTACACTATAACCATCTTAAAAGGCTTAAAAACAAAAAAAAAAAACAAAAAAATATAAAAATCTAAGACGATTATAAGCAAAAATCGTCTTAGAAAGCCAACCTTCTAAGACGGTTCTACACTATAACCGTCTTAGAAGGCTTAAAAACCAAAAAAAATAAAAATAAATAAAATAAAATAAAGATGGTTAGGCAGAAACCGTCTTAGAATGCCAACATTTTAAGACTGTTCTACACTATAACCGTCTCAGAAGGCTTAAAAACAAAAAAAAATAAAAAATCAAAGATGGTTATAGTATACAACTGACTTTGAATTCTAACATTCTAAGACGGTTTTGACCATGACAATCTTAGATTGGTACCTGTAACCACCACTTCACTCTTTCATTTTATTCGTATTTATTTTATTTGCAGCGGATAATTTATTTTAAAAAGACCAATGATTAATTGAAAATAAGTGAAGTTTTGAAAATGATTTTGAAATAAAGGTTTGATAGTATATCTTATTGGATTTATCCACAAGTAGATTGGAAAACATAAAAGGCTATGTCATAACAT
>PYAF01004508.1:210633-228974 GCA_007407185.1 Glycine tomentella | reverse complement strand
GTACGTAATATACAGATTGAGTAATCCGTATGCTGATATCGCCAGGGGCATTTTCGAGATTTCAAAAAAAAAATGGTGTTGAAGAACTTTTGAATGGTGTATGTAGTAACACTCGTACAATTTTATAAAAATATAGCATAACATGGCGGAGCGGAGCGGAGCCGTCCCGTGCGTATGCGCACGGGTCCAAAACTAGTTTCTATATAAAACTTTAAATGATGTTAAAAATTTCAAGGCAACCATGGCATCATTCCTGCAGTGGTGCCCCTGCTTTTTTTCATCCACAAGTTGTTAAAAATTAAGCATATTCAAATGCTCTAATTTTCTTTAGTAAAATAATTGGCTTGTTTTTTAAATCAGTAGTCAAAGCATATTCAGAGGTATTCGTGTTCTCTTTTTTCAGATTTAAGCAATAGCAGAATAAATATTACTAATGTTAATACTATACAGTTATCTATTAAAAAAAATACCACTGTACAGTTCACACATTAATTTAATATTCCCTCGCTTTATGTGCTTCAAATGATTAAATTGTGATATGTATCTTAGATTAGTTGACATAGTGATCACGTCGTTTTTCGCAATATTAATTAAAGAAATCACTTAATAATTAAGAGCCTAGCACGTTCATAACCTTTTTTTTTAGAGAAGCACCTTCATAACTTATTTCGTTCCATTACATAGACTAAATCTGAAATTACTTTTCCAAAGTTTTGATTTAAGAAATTAGATTTGGTGTATTTTAAAAATAAAATTGGTTCCCAAAAAAAAAGTCGGGTTATATTTTAGATTTTCTTAATTCAATTCAATGTCATATATTATAAAATATTTTTAAAATAATTATAAATGTTGTATTAATTTAATGAAGACTTAAATATATTTTAAATTATCATAATTTAACTTTTTTTTATCTTTTGTAATTTTTTATTATTTTTAGTTCTTGCAAATTATGTTTGTTCTGTTTTAGATGGTGTTTTTTTTATTCAAAGTGTTATAAAGACGAAATAAAAAACAAACATAATTATATCTTATTTATTTATTGAGCATCCTTATTTATTTTATGAGTAAAAAATTTCTATTTATTTTAAAATTGCAGAAACAAATAACACAAAGGATAATTGAATTGTGTTTTTAGAAACTTAAAAACTTTTCTAAAATAAATAGCATGTTTATCTTCTAATATAAAAAGACATAAAACACTTAAGATCAGACTAAGTCAGACGACGATAAAAACAATTTTCTTTATAAAATAAATCTGAATATAAAACTAAAAATATATTCAAACTCTTTGTTACTTAGAACAAAAGAGAGAAAGACGAGGCTTCCTCCTAAGCTTAAAGGCTGAGCTTATGGGGGAGGGGATCCAAATTGCTTAGCCTTTAAGGAGATCATGGCACTTTTAAAGGGGGAAACCCCAAAGACCTAGACAACAAAATGGAAAGAAATGGTTAACTGATACATAGAATTATATTGATTCGTTTCAAACCTGAGACTACGTCTTGTTCTTGGCAACCACCAAGGTTCCGCTAATCTATCAAAGTTACAAGTATTGTTCATTGTCACTTATGGTCCTTAAACTTACAAGCTCTACCCCAAGCTTGATTTAAACTCATTATTATTTGTCCTACCAAGCTACTAGTTGCACACTAACTAAAAAATATGAGCTATTACTCAATACTTCTTTGTCTTTTCTCTCAAGGTATAAAATGTGTTTTGAGAACTTTGTATCTTTACAAGAATTTACAAAAAGCTTTACAAGAAATAATGAAAGAATAATTTGCATAGATTGCTTATGTCTTATATCTTCAAAACTATTGAGTATTCATTATTTCACAATGGTTGGATTCTACGCTCTAATCTTCGTCTAAACTCTTGAGTCTGTTGGAGCATTTAATGTTTGCATTAAATGCACGTTTCTTCTTTATGAAATGTCCATAGAAATAGGATAGCGTGTCTTGTACTTCAAGAAGGAAGCCATTTCTTTCATCATAGTAAGTCTGCAACAACATAACATGACTTTTGATGAGATCAACTTCTTCTAGCAATGTGGACTTCATTTATTCTTCATAGGACTTTGGTATATCCTCGAAGAATGTTTTATGTATGAAAGAATCTCAGACATAAAGTATTAAATGAAGGTCCTAAATGCATTACTTAAATGTTATATCAGATCATCTTATGAATACATCATCTGAATCTTGAAACGCACAAAGACAGATCATGATCTGATAACGTATCAGACACGTCTTTTATCATTTGTATCTATTTGCATCTAATCAAAATAATTAGGAATCTTGATTGATCTTTAAGACATAAATGTCTTTTGAATTAACAAAAATTAATTTAACTAAACTTCAAAATTGATTTTTTTAAAACTAAATTTCTTCTTTTAATTAAAAGGCTAAATGAGCATTTTGGTTTTTTTATCTTTTTTATTTTGCTTAAAATGGTCATTTGTCTTTTATTAATTTCACTTTGATCCTTTATCTTGTTTAAAGGTTTTAAATGATCCTTTATTTTTTAAAAAGCTTACTTTGGTACCGTATTTTGTTTAAAAGATTCAAAATCATCCTTTAATTTTAATTTTAATTTTTATATAAAGACGGGGCCTAAGTCCAAAAAAGACTACACCAGAACAGAACAAGGGAGACCAACTCCCAAAGCATAAAAAATAAGAGGACCAAGGTTAGAAGACACCTGGTCAAACCGAAGTAAACCAAAATCAAGGGAGATTGCCTTGTTCGCAAGAGCATCATCACATATGTTTCCCTCCCTAGTGATAAAGGAGAAGCTTCTTGATCTCACTAATCAGTCTCCGACCCACAGCATTACCAACACCTGCACTCATGAGACTGTTCACAATAATCTTTGAATCAACTTGCACCTCCAACTTCTGGATAAACATAGCAAAAAAGGCCAATAGTATGCCTTGGTACACACCCCAAAGTTCAGCAATATACGTAGAGGCATTACCAATATTCATCGCTAAACCACCCAACCATATTTACCCGTGTGATCCCTCAATAAACCACCACAACCAACAAAGCCCAAATGCCCCTTAGCTGCCCATTGGTATTAAGGCAGACCCAAGATTCTAGAGGCGCTTTCCAGCTAATGAGGATCTCAAGAGATAGAATTTCAAGGCTCCAAGCAAACACGACCAACAGTAGAATAGTACATCCAACAATTAGACTTAATACTTTTCTAAGGTTTGGTGGGTCTAACAAAACATGGATCATGCTCACATTTGTTACGCGAAAACCAAATGTAATAACAAGATGTCATCCACAAATCAGGCCAATTAATATCATTGCAAGAATGGTTCTTAAGAGATAGATTCCAATGGATTGACAGAAAAATCCATACCAAAACGAACGAGTCTTACTATCAAAATAAAATAACATTCTGAATATATTTGAATATTTAAAGGATTATTTTGAATCTTTTAAATAAGATGAAGTATTAAATTAAACCTTATAAATAAAATAAGGACTAAAATAAAATAAAAAATCAAATTGAACAAAAAAAGACCAAAATAATCATTTAGCTTAATTAAAATTATGAGACTATTAAGATTTTATTTTATTTATCATTTACCATATATATATATATAATGATAATTTTTTGGTTGATAATGGCTGTCAAATATATGTTAATTATTTCGATATATTAGAAGTTAAAAATACAAAACTTTGGATAGCAATGATAAATATATTGAATTAATTAACTACAAACGAAGTAGGTGTTAAATAAATGTAAACAAATTAAAATTTGAAAATTTAAAAGTACTACATTAAACTTTGATTTTAATAACAATGATATTAAATTGAATGAACAATATCATGATAAAAAAAAATAAACAAAAACGTGAGCGTGTGAAAGGGCAAATCTGTTGTGTTTTGCAAATCCTTTGAAAGATGACAATTGCGAAAGGGAAGCCTTTGAAAATTGAAAGCGAGTAGGCAGGCCAAGCTTGGCCGTATATAGGTTCACGTTTCGCAATATCTTTCCAGCCTCAACCGCCGTCCAAAATACACGTGTCGCATTCTCATTGGCTAATGGGTGTCCGTGTTAGGTTTTGGTACTTGGGTGTTGGGTCATCAGGTCCAAAACTTGCACCTAGCTAGCTGTATTCGACTCACATCCACGTCACCACCTCATCATTCACCTCCAATCATTAATCTTATCTCTCCCTAATCTCCATGCCTTTTCTTACATAAAAACTCCTCCCAAATTGCATTAATTATTCTTACAAATCTAAAGATTGTATCGTTACCATATGTATCAATATTCAAATACATTAATTAAAAAGAGAATTATGTTTTATAAAATAATTACTTCGCTTAAGTTAACGTTTTTTATTTTTTTTTCATTGGAGTATATGACATGATATTAGTTTATATAAGCACAATTGTTTAACAAATTTATATTATAAATAAAATATTTTTCAATCATTATAGGATGCACAAAATTAGATTGATTACCCATTTCATCAATTTTAACATTGAAGTGAATTTTATATAAAACATTTAAATATGAAATTATAAGATCTCACAAAACTATGATAAACAATCTATCTAAATAACTATTATGCATTGTAAATGTTTTAAAGAGAAACAAACATAATTTCAAACTCAAATCTTATAAATAGAATGGATAGATTATTTAACATATATTTCATATGAAAAATAATAATTTTTTATATTTATAATAATAATATAAAATATATTTATTACCCTTAAGTCGTCTTTGAGTTGAGGTCTCAACATATTTAACCTCTTCATATCATAATGCTTGAAGCTAAAGAGTTATATATCCTTTGATATCCTCTTGTCATCTTTGAGTTTAGATTGACACATATTTAATTTCTTTGCATCACAATGTCTCATAACGGACTATGAATCTGTTTGGATACAAATCAAAAATGCTTTTGAGAGCTTCTTTACTAAAAATATAATATTTTTTTAGTAGAGAAGTTCTCAAAAATACTTATAATCTTGTATCCAAACAGATTCTATGTATCCTTCCATTCTTATTTGATCGACACATGATGCCAAAACGATTTTAATCTAAATATGATGTTATTATATAATTTTTTATACTAAATCTTTGAAGCTAAGGCAAATTATACACTCTCATGTTCTCGACAGAGAATCTCAAACCCTAGGAAACCTATAATTGAATAATTATATTAAGTTTTTGTTTGTTAATTTATAGATGTCTTGTATAAAATAAAAATTATAGAAAATAATAGTTGTGGATATTATAATTAGATATAGATTGGTTTAGGAGGAAAAGTTAGTTCTACTAAAACAAAAATGCCATTAATTTAGAAGAAAGCGACGAATAAAGCGGGGGTGTTGGGCCCTTGAGCTGATTCATCTTAATTTAGGTTTTCCAGATATTTTATGGTGGTGGTGTTTCTTATCCCATGCCCATTCAGTCCATATTGTCCTCATAAAACCGCGTTCCCCTCTCATAAATGCATTGCATTGCAAACTTCCAGACTTCAACTCTCCTCTACCTGCTTTCTCCCTCGTTCCACTATTTATACTTAGATTTTTCCTTCCTTTCTTTCTTCATTCACTGCCACCCTAATTTGGGCCTTCCGTGTCAAGCATAAGATCAAACAACACCCTTTTCCTTGTCCCCTGCATGCAACCATGAAGATTTTCAATCCCTCCAAATGCTTTCTCCAGAACGTGGTGTGTCCTTCCGACACCCTCTTCATCATTATAAGGATGAAGCCCTTCGATCTGGGTCTCTCCCACCTCCACCAATTCCAATTCAGATCCTACAATTGAAAAACAATACAACAATCCCTAGACCACGTTAGCACCCACACCGCTTCATTCACTACCACACCCCAGCGCCGATATGGACCGGCGCACGGGCAGCACCCGGAACATCCTCTTCAACAAGTACGAGATTGGGAAATTGCTGGGACAGGGCAACTTCGCCAAGGTGTACCACGGCAGAAACCTCAGCACAAACGAGAGCGTGGCCATCAAAGTCATAAAAAAAGAGAGGCTTCAGCAGAAAGAGAGGCTCGTCAAACAGATCAAACGCGAGGTCTCCGTCATGAGCCTGGTGCGTCACCCCCACATCGTCGAATTAAAAGAGGTGATGGCCAACAAGGCCAAAATCTTCATGGTTGTCGAATACGTCAAAGGAGGGGAACTCTTCGCCAAGGTTGCAAAGGGGAAGATGAAGGAAGACGTCGCCAGAAAGTACTTTCAGCAACTCATCAGCGCCGTCGATTTCTGCCACAGCCGCGGCGTCACCCACCGCGATTTGAAGCCGGAGAATCTGCTCCTTGACGAGAACGAAGACCTTAAAGTCTCCGACTTTGGCCTGTCGGCGCTGCCGGACCAGCGCAGATCCGACGGGATGCTCCTGACGCCGTGCGGGACACCGGCCTACGTGGCGCCGGAGGTTCTGAAGAAGAAGGGGTACGATGGGTCGAAAGCTGATATATGGTCCTGCGGGGTCATCCTCTATGCTCTTCTTTCTGGCTATTTGCCCTTTCAAGGTGAGAATGTGATGAGAATTTACAGCAAGTCTTTCAAAGCCGATTATGCGTTCCCCGAATGGATTTCCTCTGGGGCCAAAAACTTGATCTCCAATTTACTCGTTGTGGACCCGCAAAAGAGGTATTCCATTCCCGACATCATGAAGGACCCTTGGTTTCAAATTGGGTTCATGAGGCCCATTGCGTTTTCCATGAAGGAGTCTGCGGTTGAAGATAACATTGATTTCAACGGGGATGATGTTTCTAATGGTAGTGATGATGGCAATAGCAGCAACAACAACAACGATGATGGGGAATTGACTGGGGCTAAGCCTGCTCGTCCGTCTTACAACGCTTTTGAGATAATCTCGTCCTTGTCGCATGGGTTCGATCTGAGGAATTTGTTTGAGACGAGGAAGCGGTCGCCGTCCATGTTCATTTCCAAGTTTTCAGCTTCGGCGGTGATGGCGAAGCTGGAGGGGGTGGCGAAGAAGCTGAATTTTAGGGTGACGGGGAAGAAGGAGTTCGTGGTGAGGATGCAGGGGGCGACGGAAGGGAGGAAGGGGAAGCTGGGCATGATGGTCGAGGTATTCGAGCTGGCGCCGGAGGTTGCGGTGGTCGAGTTCTCCAAGTCTGCCGGAGACACGCTTGAATACATTAAATTCTGTGAGGACCAAGTCAGACCTTCGCTCAAAGACATTGTGTGGAGTTGGCAAGGGGACGCTAATTGCCACCAGTAACGTAATGGAGTTACTTTCCATTATGTCTTTATCTTTTACTTGTTTCCATTATCACAATCCGTTTGGGTTTAGATTTATTACCATGTAATGTAATATTCCTGGAGTTGAGTTTGGGATGTTGATAATAAGAATCATCATGAAAAAATAAACGTACAGTTTGTTTAACAGAGTACTTGATCCTTCTTAGTTCTTATTTCCTCCTCTATGCTTATTTATTTATGACTTTCCGTCTGGCATCCTAGTAATAGGTATGATGTCAGAATTTGTTATAATACTAGTACTGGTATTTTAGCATGTTCCTCCAAACAGCAACAGAGATTGCTAAATTGGTAATTACCCCTCCAAGCCAATTAATTAGTATTCAAAAGTGGGAAAAAAAAATTAAAATAATACAATTTTTTTAAAAAAAATTATAAATTTGGGATTATTTTAAAACTATTTATAAATATTAGACTGTCAAACACGTCTAAATTAAGTGTGTTCAATTATGTCCAATTTGGACGTGTTACCCCATGCGTCACGCCCAAATTAGAGGTATTCAGTCACGTCCAAATTTTTTTTTTTTTGAGCTGGCCCACTTTATTTAAACCTTCTTTCCTCACCAATTTATTCATACATTCTCTTCTAAATTTCCTATTATTTTATTGTTTATTGATATTAAAAATTTTTGTTTTTGTTAATATATTTTGAAATGAGTTCAGGTGGTGAGTTTGTTCGTGTTGTGTTATTTTTTAATTGAAGGAAAGTTGAAGGGCGACGGGGTATTGTTTTTGAAGGAGAAAAAAGACCGACACTTATTAAGCGAAATTTAACACTGGGTAAAACTCAATACTGGATCGCATCATTGCTTCTTGATGCTCCTTCATGAGATTCCACTTAATTGCAAATTGCATGTCTTTTTTGGATGCAAATTTCTGTTTAACAAACAATTCATTCCCTCATTACCATGTACCCTGCACTGAATCCAAATTCGAATTCAAACCAAAACCAATAAAAGATTCTTTTTTCTTGGATAATTAAAATTAATATATGTATAATGTGAAATTTCATTCCAAAATAAAGTGACCTCAGTACCTACACATTAAAAATCAGATTAATAAACATATGAAACAAATAAAATAGCCCTCGTGAGTCATGCGTTATTTTACTTTATTGCCGTGGGGAGTAGCATATACGGATGGATCTGGATTGCCAACCTTGACCCTTGAGTCAATAATAAAGTACATGCTGGAATGGATCCTTACATTCAAAATTGGAGAGAGATGATTTGTGAACAAGTTTTTGTGAATAGGGATAAACTTTTAAAAAAATATACGGTATAAATTTGACTTATTGTTTGACCTAAACTTTATTTTTAGATATGATCATTTTTAATTTTTAATTTTAATTAATAATAAAAAAATATTAAAAAGAATGTATTGTTAATATTTTTATAATTTATATTTGTTTAAATAAGTTGACTTATTAGGTTTAGAAGAATTTTTAAGTGACTTAAAACATCACTTTTCTAATCAAATAAACTTTTATAAAAATTTAATTTCTTTTTTTAAAAAAAAATTAAGCTCGTCCAAGTTTGATGCAAGGGAAGCCATGGGTTACGGGAGTTGGGTATTTGTGTTTGCAGGGAATCCCATTTCCCCTTGAATGCAATGCAATAATAATGATGTGGGGTCTCTTGAGTCATGAGTTGTGAAGGTAACCACAGAAGCTGACTCGGATCATACTCAATTTAGGCTCTCATTGGGAAGGACTTATCCAATATTTTCGAATCGCTAAATCTCATCATTTTGTCAAGTTGCATTCCCAGTCATACGCATGTGATATAGATATGATATGACTCCTCTTTCATCACCTCCTGCCTCACCTAATCAAGATTATCAACAATTCATAACCCTTTATCATTTTAAGTAAAGTCTGAAATCCACTCACCACAACATTTATTTAAATCACTTTATTATTATAACTTTACAAAATAACATGTGGATCGAACAAGTCATATTCTGATGTTTCTATCAAACCTAAACCCCCATTAATTTAATGTATGATATATCATTATCTTGCGATGTTCGATACAAATTTAAGTCATTGTGGAAAAAATAAATAAAAAGGAGAAACTATTCAGTGAGCAGGCTATTCCTTGCCCCATATATGTATGTATGTGGGTTTTCCAAGTCCTTTCAAATTATTTGTGATCACTATTGCTTGCCCACTTGGATGCGTCAATTGTTGAAGAAAGCTCCAGCAGAACCGAGTTTATCCGGGGATTAAATATGAATATTCTCCACGACCCAAAATATGTTTTAATATTCTTTTCGTGGCCCATTTCTTCTTCTTCTTAGTTTGTTTGCCTTCGAAAGATAGTGTGGCTGATGGGAAACGACGATAAGAAGAGACCGTTGATCAAATTCGAAAGGCAATAGCCTCCCGTTTGGATAGAAAATTTAACCCAACGAGAAGAGCAGAAAAAATAAATATAGATTTCATAGTACAGAGAGCAATAATAATTGAGTAAATTACAATCATATGTAAGCTAAAAACGAAATATAAACCATTTTTACGCAAAGGAACCAACTTAAAATTCGTTTAGAGCATGCTTGCTACTTAATTTTTAAGTCTATAACATAGGATTGTTCGTGTTTTTTTAATTAGCAACTTTCTTAATTTTTATTTAGCTTTGTGTACATGCGAACAATTTTAGCAAGGTGGAAGAAAGGGTTTGGGTTGAAGAGGTCCCATATGAATTGGACCCTTTAGTTTTCTCTGATGTTTACAGATTTCCTTTGATGATTAATAAATCCCAAACTTTCTCCTCGACAAAGAGAAAAGGTGGAGGTTCAAGTCTTCACACTGATGCCCCTAGAGAGGAAGTCTATATATATAGGAAAGTAGGGGTGACATGTTTATTGGACAAATTAATTAACGTAAATCTCTCATTGAAAGTGGATTTCTTGTTGAGAATCATTGATGCGGTTACTTTTACTCCAACACTTGCTAGGGAGCTGCTGAGTCCAAATAAGTTGTTTAGTTAAGCATTTGTTTTTAATCGTAGATCCTGATTTATTAAGATGAAATCAAAGAGGAACAATCACATATTACAGATAATTTGATCCAGTTGACTAGCCACCTCCTCTATCCAGCATCTATCTAAAACATCAAAAGCCAAGATAGCTAGACAGTGAGCAGCTTAATTTCCTTGGTGTTTTGTGAATTTGTTATTTGTTGAAAAAAATAAGAGAGAATATAAAAGCAAGAGCTCTTCCCCTTACTTTCAGTCTAATTTGAGAGAAGTTTCATATATATTTTTTTATATATTTTTATGTTATAAAAAATAAATATTTTAAAATACTGTAATTTTATAACAAGACTTTAAAAAGGATAGAAATTTATTCTTCAATAAACTTATAGATTTAATTTTCCATACGGCTCAATATGTTTAATAGTAAAATAAATGAATGAATTGTTAGATAATATTATATACATATATATTAACTAGGGTAGTTTAGTATTTTGTTATTTATATATATATATATATTATTTCTTTGTGTCTTGTATTTTACAAACTTTAATAAATAGATGATTTTAATATATAATAAAAATTAATATAAGAATATCGAAAAAAATATTATTTTCATTTATTTAAATATGTTGATTTATTAGGCCGGCGAAGAAGAAATTTGTCGAATAACTGGAAATTTTAATTTTTTAAAATCATTTGTTTTTTATAAAAGCTTTAACTTGAATTTATTTAATAAAAATGAGGAGAGAGATAAAGACGAGTAAAAATAAGTTAGAAATGATATAGTGAATCCCACAAATTTTAAAATTATGTTAACTCTAAATTTTGTCTACCAAATAAATAAATACTCACTTCATTCTCTTTTATAAGCCAAAAAATATTATCTCATACTTATTAAAAAAGTTACTTTATTTTATTAAATTATGTTATTTCCAATAAAAAAATATTTTTTTCCAAAATTATATTTTATTGAAACTTGATATTAAACATACACTCCCTATTAAATGAAGATTTTGAACATAATCTAATTCAATGAAACAAAAGCAGTAAAAATTTGCTTATAAAAAAAATAATTTTTTTTCTTATAAAAAAAACAAAGAGAGCAAATTTCATCTCTTTTCCCACTCCCTATTTCTTTTCTACTAAACAAAACATAATTATTTTTAAATCATTATTGCTTTGTTTGGTTGCATTGAAATAGGAGGAAGGAAGATTTTTTTTTGTTTAGTAGGAGAGAGAAATAAGGAAAATAAGTTTAAAAAAGAGGGGGAAAGAGAGTTATGCACTGTAACATTGTAATTAAATCACAATTCATCATGATAAATTTGTTGACTTTAAAATAATTATCTTAAAGTAATTCAAACGATGATCATGTAAAATTATCAATGTATAGACATTAAACTCTTTAAAAGAATAAGACTCATTTGTAATGTTTTACATCTATTTTTATGTATTTCTCTCATTCTCTCATCTCTATTTTTCTTCAATTAAATACTTGTAATTTACACTTTATTTTTCACCCATTTTAATTCCCTCGTTTTATTTTTATCTATTTTATTTTCTCCTATTTGTCAAACATGTTGTACATGATCAAATTTTATTTATCTCTCGAGTGAATGTTGAACTAGTCAGTATTCATTTTCTTTGATGAACAAGAAAGCTAAGAAAAAAAGGACAAACAAACCATATATTTAAAAAAATATCTATTTAATTATTTAAGATATCGTTTATATGTATCGGGAGAATACTAACCTTTTACAATTTACAATACAAAATATCTTTAAATTGACATATAAAATAATATTATTTTCTCTCATATTCAGAATTTTTTTAAATACTTAATAAATTTGTGATTAATAATAATGTATAAACAACCATTTAATTTACAAATATAATAACTTATGTAAGTATTCTTATTGAAAATACCCTAAAGAGACCTAACCTAATCTAGCGTAAAGTGATAGAAGGCTTGAAGAGATATTTTGCTTATGTTGGCAACTTGGCATTAAGTTGAAAATGTACTTCCAACAACAAACAAATATCTAGGACTAGTACTGTCGGTGTTAATGTGATAGTCGACAGTGGCCCATGGTTTTCCATGGCTAATTGTGGGCTTGCCAAGTCCTTTCAAATTCATTTAATCACTGTGGTTGGCCCTCGGCATGCTCGCCTGTTGGATGATTACAGAAATCAAAACCCATTTAAAACGGACCGTTGTTTGGGCATTCAAAATGTTTCCTTTTCAGTTAGGACTTAGGTCTACTTAGAGTGATTTTATCATGTTCAAACAATATTATTGAGGGATTGTCTGAATTTGATTTTTTAACGGATTTTTTTTTTCAAATATTATTTATTTTCGGTCAAACCCTGAAATAATTAAGATTCTTTTATTTTAATAAATTAGAGGATTCAAACAAAAAAAATCAAAGTTATCTCTTGTAGAGAATACTATTGATTAAAAATATACTCAATATAATTAAAATGATATGTCAATTTGTTAGCTATATATTGTAAAAAGAAATGATATAATCTTCATCAATTGATCCTAAAATTCTTTACAAAAGTCACTATTCGCATTGATATTTAATTCCAATTGATCGTAATTTTTTTATATCAAATGTAACTAAGTTATTTGAAAAAGTTAGGGAGTTTGATCAAAATACCTATGGTTTTTGCTTCATTTTCTAATAATTTACAGACTGCCCAAATTTAAGGTTGAGAAACTAGTTTCAAATAAATAAAATATACGTTTATTTTAAAACTCGGGGTTATACAAAAAACAAGAAGTTTCCTGTATAGTCTATACTTTATTTTATGTTATTAAACAAAAATTAAAATTTCTAAATAATGATTGTAATAATATTTAGTAAACAATTTAATCGGATATAATAAGATGATAATATAAAAAAATTGAACTAGTTAATAATATTAGGTCAAAATCAAATGTTGTAGAAAAAGGGTATCCTTGTCATGTTTGATAAAATTCTAAATGACATCTCACATATAATAGTAATAGAACTTGTTTGGATACAAAATTTGAAGTGTTTATGAAATTTTTTCTAAATTTCTATATTTTTAATAAAAAATTTTCAAAAGGAGTTATAATTTATAGATTGTATTCAAACATACCCATAATATTAAGTGAAAATAGGAAAGCGGATATTGATTGTTGTTAGAGCATGAACCAGTTTGCAAATAATTAGGATTAGGATATGGGATTGGGATGGACAAAGGATTCGTATTGAATGAAGTATACTTACTTTCTACTTTTAAATGAATGTTTTTATTAATTATGAAGTGTCACTCTACAATAAATATTTGTTGACACTTCATACTTAGCCTACAGTGACTAGAAGATATTGCTTATAAGCATAATTTTAAAACTCGGATCAACCCGTCCTACTTTCTGATATATCATCTCGCTGTACAAACATTTTTCATTATGTGATTTAACTTTCTTATTTAATTAGTATGATAATTAATTTAGATAATTATAAAAAAAGTGTGTATAAACTATTAAATTTTATAGTAAACAATAAAAATATAATTTCTTTAACGAATTATATACTCCTTTTTTCAAAATATCTTTAATGCAAAATCAATCTTAAATAAAGATTTTAAGATAAATATTTAATTTTTATTATATCTCTCAATAAATATGAAAAATGTGTTCTTTATAAGAAACCTTAATATCTAAATGGTATTAAAAAAATATTTTTTTCTCTAATTATAATTTCAAAATGAAATTTATCATTAAAAAATATAAAAAATCTTAAAAGATCTTCCATGTGACATTATAAAAGAAGTGATTTAATATTTTAATTTAAAATTTATCATTAAAAATGTTATATGGTATTTTATACAGAGTAAAAAATAAAATTCATAGAAAATTACATTAATCTCTCCATAGTTCATAGTTCAGTACTTATTACATTTAATTTTTGCATTACTTTAATATGTCCTGATGTAATTAACATTTGTTTTTTTAAGTTAAATATGAAAAAAATCGTTAGGTTCTTCCCTCACCCTTTCGGTCCACCATCACTACCCACAACCTAACACCTTTCTCATCTCACCGCCGCCCCTCCTCGCCACCAGATCTCACTATCGCAGCCCTTCCACTACCAACTCCACCCTCCGGCGCCCCTTCACTTATAATCTTCTACGATTATGACATTGTTTTGATTCATTTTATTTTATCAATTAATTATAGTTTTGTGCTGCATAGATCTACACCCCCTGCGCGAGTGGTGGCGAGAGGAACCTGCTAGTTGCGTTTGACTGGGTGTTTGTGTTGTGGTTGGGTTTAGCTGAGTATGAATTCATCAATGTGATTGTAGAGATTGATTTTAGATCTGAGTTTGAAATAGCGCACCGACGGGAACGTACAAGGTGATGCTTCAATCGCTGTCGTTCATCTCCGTCGGAAAATCGGAGAGGGTAGTGCAAATCGTGAAGGAAGCGCGATTACATGCTCGCGAAGTGGCTCTCTCTTTCTTAATCATAAAGTCCATAACCATAATCTCTCATCGCTGCCGGTGTGTGTACTTGTGCTGTGTTGGGGAGATGTGAGAATTCAACGTTAAGGCTTCACAGGTTGGTTAATGGCCATCGATATCCAAATATCATGTTTATGCGTCACAAATGAAATTTAGCAGATAAATAGTGAAAATACCATAAACAAAGAGAGAGATTTATAACTCACTCAATTATAAAATATTTTTCTTTCAAGTTTTAAGACACACTGATTTCTCCTTTTCTTTTTTTCCCCTCTCACGGTTAAGTAATTTTCCATAGGTTCTAAGAACTTTTCTATTGATTTGTGGTTAAACTAAGACAAGTCTTTGAAGGTATCTTCAATGATAATTTTTTATGTAAGTTTCCTCCAATGTTGTATCTTTCTTAAGAGATTTATATATAATTTTGTTTGAATTGTAAAAAAACTCACACATTTATATATATATATATATATATATATATATAATTATGTTTCAAATAAAATTAATAATTGAATTTTTGAATTATTACATTTAAAAACACTAAATATTTAAAATTGATGAAATTTTATTCTATTTTTTATAATTAGTTAAAAATAAAAAAAATTCACAATACATAATAGTATATGATTACACACAATTTATGTCAACGATAACAAAAAATTTATGTCATCAAAATTGAATTATTTTTTTTATAAAAATTAAAATACATTTTTTTTTCTATCTCTCTTCCAGAGTCTTTCCCACACACGTACACTACAAAAAAAGACATTCCACTCACCACACCAGCGAACCCCTCTCTCTCTCTTCTAATGTATCTCTTATTTTCTTCTTCAAAACATTGATCTCCCCCCACACTCTTCTGCAAAGCAACTCCTTCTTCCTCCGAATCGGCAATGGTTGATTTGATTTAGAGTGAAATTTCAGTTGGTGTTTTTCTAATTGTTCTGATTTTGTTTATGCATTCTTCTTCTTCTTCATTTTGCTTGCGGTTGTTTTCCCTCTCATTCGTAAGTTGGTTGATGCTGATAGCTGGGTTCAGAAATTATTTTAATTTGAATATACGGTTTCTTATATAAGAAATCAGAATCTCCAGTGAAGGAACGGGCTTGCCATGTAGATATTTTCCAATGAGTGGTTTCTTCTAATAAATGGTTTCTTAAGAGTTAAACACTCCAAAAGAAACTCTTCTCATTGGAGTTAAATAAAGCTCAATTTGTTTTCAAGCAGAATCCCATAGGCCCAGGACTCTAAGGTCGAGCCAGAAACTAAGTATGGAATTAGGGAATATATGTATTCAGTTCTATCTTAATTTTGGATGCCCTCAATTTTCTCTTGGAGTTCAATATTCGATTCTCCCTTTTTGTTCTATTGACAATGGTTTGGATCGTTTTCTGTCTCAACATTTTTTGAATATTTATTATGAACGTTTTGGTGCGTGAATTTTGAAAAAATTAATAATTACAGCTTATCTCAAAGACCCCCACTACCACTACTTTGTTAGTTTTTTTACCAGCTTAAATCCTATTAGTAAAAATTTCAAATTTTAACCCATCATTCTTGTTTTCTAATTTCAACACTGTTCTTGTAGACACTTCAAATTTATAGCAGTTATTGATGATTTTTCCACATTTTTCTTCTTCTAATAATGACCGAAAATTAAAAAGTTTTTTTTTTTTTATCCTTCTGCTTATTTGGATAAAAAAATATTTAAAATTAAAGATATACAGTTAAGTAATAATAATAAAAAATAACTAACTGTGTCAAGCAATGTCCACACAAAATACTCGTATTTAATTTAATATAAAGAAATAGAAAAATATAACAGCACATAATTAAAAAAGATAGTCAAATTACATGCATTTAAATTGTAATTCACTGCTTATTTTATTAAAATTCTCACATAAAATATTTTAGAAGAATAAAAGATATTCTATTTTTGGTGGAATTAAAAAACTCTTGTGCCAGCCACACTTTTGTTTTTGGGCTGCACTGTAGATTTTGTTCAGAAAGGTGTTTTTTGTTGTCTCTTAATATTTTGTCCAGTTAAGATATTTAGTTAGGGGTCAAAATTGTAGATTGGGTTGAAAAGAAAAGAAAAGAAAAGAAAAAAAAGAATGTTCTGGAAATGGACCAGTCTTTAGCCCACAGCCATGGACAATGCGTTTAAATGGAAAATAAAAAAAGTGGAAAAGAATGTGTAGCAAGAATAGGGCCATTGAATGAGTTATGGTGGAGCTGTCCCTTTAGCAGAATCCAAAACATAGGACCTTCCCACCCTTCAGAGTGGAATATAATCTATTGCTACCTCGTGGGTCCCAACTTTGAACTTTTTTGTCTTACGTGGCAACATGCCTTCGCCTGCTTTTTTCTCTTCCTACAAAAACAATTCTTATGCCTTTTCCTCACCACACTTTCCACGCTCTACATTTCTCCTCCCCTCCTTCTCTCTATAGATAAACTCCAAAATTACGAAAATATTTCTAATATAAATATAAATTAGACATAACTACGATCACTTTTCTTCATTTTATAAATTAATCTACTTATATATGTATAAACATCTAAAACTATATGTTCTCTCTGGCCTTTACCCTCTCCATCTCCCTCACCTTCATTCTCATTTAAATATTTTCTTCTCACAAACTAATGAAATTCATCCTCTTAACATGTATCTAACAAATACTTTTTTACTTTTAGTATTTAATATCAACTAAACTAAATGATTTGACAAGTTATAATAAAATTCAAATAACTTAATTTGTCATCTCTATCAATTTATCACTTTCAATATCTTTAATTTAAAAATAACAAAGTATCATCACATAAATTATTTATCATAGATATAAATTATATCTATATATTCGTAATATTTGTTTATCACATATTTAGTTATGATATAGTTAGAAATGTTTATTTATTATAAATTATAATATTTTAATTTTATAGATTAAACATTTATTTTGTGCAATGCACGTATTAAAATAATAGTTATACATAAATTTATTATATTTTGACATTCTTTATTTTTAAAAGACTGCACGTGTTATTTTCATAGACAAGTGATATTTCGGATTAATCTCTACATTTATTTAGATGTTTTTGTCCCTCAAATAATTTTGGGATAATTATTTTACGAATTATCCCAAACTATTTTTCAACCTTTCACATCTCACACTTTTCTTCTTCTTTATTTTTTATTTTAAAAAAATTGTAGAGAGACATAGAGTATCTATCTTTCCAATATAAATAATACTTCATCTATTTCAAATTAATTAATGTTTAAGATTTTTTACATATATATTAAGAAAAATAATTACAAGATAATATTATCTTTGCCCTTGTGTATAAGACTTTTTTTTTATAATATTTATCCTTTTCTTCTTATATGTCTTCATTCAAATTGTTTTTTTATTAATTATTTTTTTACTAAAATATTAACAATTATTTTCTATCTTTTGATAGTGTACTTTTTTTACACTCACAATACATCACAATTAAACCTGTTTAATGCTAAAATCCACAGTTAATAATATAATAATATAATTTAGCTCTTCTAAAGTAAGAATAGTTTTTTT
>PYAF01004508.1:182187-198121 GCA_007407185.1 Glycine tomentella | reverse complement strand
ATACTCCTACAATTTAATAAAACTTTATTTATTTACTTCCTCTATCCCAAATCTTTAGTTGTTTAATGTTTTAGCCTTGTATTTTTTTAAATAACTGTTGTTTTAGAATTTTAAAATTTAATTTATATTTTTTTAAAATATAGTTTTATTTAGCATTCACCAAATATAATATTTTTTGTTTTCGTTAAATATTTTTTAATCTACATGCATTAACTTTAAACGACTAAAGAAATGGGACGAAAAATATAATATTTATAAGAGAAAAGATAACTAACTTTTACACCACCTTATCACATGATCTCTCATATTTGTATTTTTTTTGTACTTTAATATTATTGACTGTGTTGACATTTCTTCCCAAATTTAACCCACATAGATTATTTTTATTTAAAATTAAAATGAAGACTTGACGTAATAATATAATCTAATCCACGTGAACACGTTTATAAGTAATTATTTGAGTAATATCACATTTCAGGAAAGTTCGACTAGTATGTCAAAAAAAAATTGATCATTAAATTTTTACCCATTTTGTTTTTAGCTAAAGTTTTAAACATAATTTATTATTTAAGAAGTATATGTATGTGTATGTACATTTTTACTTTTTTGAGATTACAAGAGGTAATCTTCCTCCCATGTATAAGAGTCATAGAGCCTTGCGTAAATATTTAGCGTATTTTGTACTCAAGATTTAAAATCAAGTTATTGGTTAAATTAGAATAATTATATATCAATTGATATTATATTTTATTGTATGAACTATTATTTTTTCATCATCATTTTATAAAATATTAAAGTTCTAATGTTGTGAAAATAAAATTTTAATTTGTTTAATTTAATAAGTATACAATGTGCTAAAATTTTAGTTGCAACAACCTAGCAAAAATATACTCCTTTCTTTTTATTTTATAAAAAATTATTTATGAAATGGTAAATATTACCTTTTATTCGTCAATGCATTTTTTCTAAATATAAAAATTTAAAATAAGTTACTTTATTTTAAAAATAAACAAGATAGATTAACAATAAAATAGCTATATAAATATTTATATTTTATAACAAAATTTGTATCGGCGACGTTCAAGATGCTAGTAGTATTTATTAACGTGTTTGGTTGAACATAAATTAGTAGGCAGTTTCAAAGAAGCACTATAATTGGACAATATTCATACGCAAGATGCGATGGACTGGCTGGCATTGACACTTAACAGTGTGACACGTTTACTGGGCTTGTTAATTAATAATTAGGGAATTAAAGGAATCATTAAAAAAATATAACGAATGGAAAGAGAAGAATGAAATTCGGCACTAAATGTTATTTTTTTTTTACTTGTTTAGATGTTTAAAATACTCAAAAGTCCTCCGGATTAAGAGAAGATTAAATTATTCGTAACAATCAGCTTGATTCAAACCTTACATGAAACAACGATATTTCAAAAAATGTTATAAACAAAAAGTCATTTACTCACAAATGAAGTCATTTTTATATTTTGAAACAAACTTATTTATTTCACCAAAACATTATTTTATTGAAGAGAAAAAGAGATATACTACCAATGTAATTTTACATAATCATCAAATTACAATTTATCATATATAATAAATATATTAATTTTTAAAATAATTATCTTAAAATAATTCAAACGATAATATAAAATAATTTTATAATTTCAGTACTTAATCATTAAAGTCTTTATTGAAAGCTTAAACATTTATCATGACCATATAAACTTCCACCAATCTACACAAATGAAGTCAACCCCCGTCCATGATGCTGCACAAAGGAATTCCTATGCACATGAAACTCATTACACCTCTTTGTAATTCAAGAAATACCTGATTTTCCAACAAACCAGGTATGAACTATGGAATAAACCCTTCTTCGGTAAATAGTTTTTAAACATTATTATAATATGTGGAAATATTTTAACAATGGGGTATTGAAGATAAGGTAAAGGAAGTACATGATCTCATTAGTTTTTCTCTTATACTTCAACTTAAAAATAAAAATTTATTGAATGAATGTTGGTTACTTGCTGTGATGAAATACGATACATTCGTACCATGGATAAAGGGTCGACCAATGGGATTAGCAGGAGTTGCATCTATTTTTTTTATATGTAAAATGAATAAATTTTAGAGACTAGGGTAAAAGTTTGCTCGCCAGAAACACCGTACGAGTAAAAAGTGTTATTGTGAAGGATTGAGCCCGTGTCAAGATTTTAAAACCGATTGAACTACAAGTTCGTTGATAGGCTCAAAAAACATAGTACTTAATAAACAAAGAGGCAGATGGTTCGAGCGAAGCAGTATTTGGGAGTTTGGAAAGGTCTTCAGCTTCTAAAAAGGTCCAATTGGAACTAAACTCCAAATCTATCACGTCCCTTTTACAATGGAAATTGAATGGCAATAGATGGTGTGAGACGAATGATGCAGCAGAAGCTTAGATAAAATGCTCCATTGGGAATGGTGTCTATCAAGATCTTGAATATAACAACCGAGTACGTAATTAGTAGTCGCATTATGTAGATCCTAACACATTCAGTACTATCATAAAGTGTAAGCAATTAACTCAATAGGTCAGTCTTAAAAACACAGAAAACCAATAGTAATTAAAAAAGCATTCACTCAGCAACAATGAGAACGGGTATAATTGTACTAAACCATGAAAATCCCTATGATAGAGGCAAAAATAGACTCATACAATAACTTCAAACTAAAACCCACAAATCTAGGCATGCTGCAGCAACTCCTCAGTTGGCTTTCACATGCTGCAGAACAACATTATATGCTTCATGTTCCTCCCCGAAATCCTGAAAAATGCAAATACTTAGCATGCCAAAAACTCCAATATTTCCATTTAAAATACCAAGTCAATCAAGTCATACCTTGACAACCACACATGAGCAACCATTAACCTTCCGAGCCTTTCCCTCTGAATCAATCTTACACAACTGCAAGAAAAAAGATTTAACATATTTTAATCCAACAAAATCAAGCAACAAGATCCCATTTGTTCATCCGTATTCAAACACACCCAATCATTTGGGAATTGTGAGTAAATTGATGGAACAAAGAATTTAAGTAACATGGCTTAAGAGTCCCCAAGGCACTTACACCAGCCCATTCTCCAAGGGTCTTTGCACTTGGAACTGTCAAAAGGCTAACATTGTGCTCTGCACAAAGTGCCTTCACCAGTTTCACATAATCAGGTTGGTCACAATCTTCTGCTAGAACGCAGAGCTGTGCAGCATGCTTCTCGATCACCTTGGCACCTTCATGAAGACCTCGTGCAAGACCACCATAGGCCAGAGATTTTCTTAGCACAAGCTGTAGAGCAGTCATGATGTCCATTGGCTCACCTGGAATTGAAGCAGCAGGTGCCTCAACTGCAACAGCTACCTCTTCACTGCATAATTGAAGCATTCCAAACAGTCAGGAGTAACTTCTACAAAAATCCTAATCTCGTCAAGGAAAAGCTACTCGAAAACAGGAGTGGACCACGTAGGAGAATGCTGACAATTCTTACCAGCAGCTTCTACATGATTTCCACACTAATACAAATGATTAGTTTATGTTGCTTTTCTTAATTTCTTCTAACTATAACCAATGCTATCATATTCAATTCTCTGATTAATCCAATTAAATTGATTAGCAGTGCTTTCATAAGCAGTCCTTACATGTATATCTAATCCATTTGAAATTGTTAAAAAACAATTCCTATTATAAATGCAGCAACAAAAATGCCAACACTGCCAGGAATTATAATAGATTACAGGAGATACTTCATATATCTTCAACACAAAGAAACATGGGCTGAATAAATCACAAGGTGGAAAATTGGAACAAAGACTCCATCAGGGCTCAACTTTAAAACCAATTATAATTCATTGAAATAACAAGATGCCGGTAATTCAATAAAATCATTTCAACTTTGAGCCATCAATATGTTAAAATCGAAACTTGAACCCCCCAAAATCTAACCTAGAGGCAGCGCATACCCACAAACAGACATTATAATTAGTATATTATCACAATTTTCGTCCTGAAGGAACCATTCTCAGCTATCAGTAACATGATTTTGAATAGGTCGTGTGGCATACCCTGACATGTTTTCTTGTTGATTTCAAAAGACACAATCTGCTTCTTTCCTGCAAAAACAAAAATAACAAAACAGATCAGAGATTGTGCCAACACAAAGAGATGTGGCATTTTCAAACTTAAAAGAAAATTTTTCATCTTTATCTTCGCAAGCATAGTGACAGAGTGAATGAGAGAGAAAGGGAAGACCTTGTTGGGGAGCAAACGGCAGAAAATCCCTTGGTCTGAGCTTCTGATATGAAAAACGCAGAAAAAATTGGAAATTTATATGACAAAACATAAACCCTACAATAAAAATTGAAAAGTCTGAAATGTCCCTCTTCGTTGAGACAGTGGCCAAAATGCCACACTTTTTTAAAAAAAATTCCCAAAATACCACGCATCTAAAAGAATTTGTCAAAATGTCACGCCACCTATTTCGCTGGCCACATCAGTGAAGTCCACGGGCTGACGTGGTGTCAGATGACATAATTCGCTACACAGTGTAGCTAACTAGGTACGACACTAGGCAACACGTGACATGACGTGACAGACTTTCAAAATTTCGTATAAACTTTGAATAACCATAACTTTTGACTGGAACGTCCGATTGAGACGTATAATATATCAAAACGATCATAATTGAGAGAAGAATACCTACCTATAGGGAATTTGGTCAAAAAAATTTCCAAAAAAAGTCTCTAAGTGCTTCAAAATTAGGATTTAAGATTCAATTATCCAAAGAATTCATTTTTATCTATTTTTTCAATTATTTAATTAGTTAATTTAATATTATTTTTTATTTTTTCAATTAGTTCTCTCAATTACGTTCATTTTGATATATTATGCGCCTCAATCGGATGTTCCAGTCAAAAGTTATGGCCGTTCGAAGTTTATACGCAATTTTGAATGTCTGCCACGTCATGCCACGTGTCGCCACGTGTCGTATCTAGTTAGCTACATTGTGTAGCGAATTATGTCATCTGACGCCACATCAGTCCGTGGACTTCGCTGATGTGGCCAGCGAAATAGGTGGCGTGGCATTTTGACAAATTTTTTTGGATGCATGACATTCTGGGAATTTTTTTTAAAAAAGTGTGGCATTTTGGCCACTGTCTCATTTTGGTTTTTCTTTTTTTAAAATAAATAAAAACAAAAACTTGGATTTTTTATATGAATTTTAATTTTCCTAATTTATTCGTAAATATATTTTTGGACAAAATATGAATAAAGTTTTGTAGGAATTAATACTAACTTTGGTAGAGACTAATATCATCTTCCATTACAGTTTTGCACCTCATTTATAGTGCTTTTATATATAAAAAAGAACAATTGGGCTTTATAATAGGCTTCATCAAGTTTTCTTCATATTGTTGTTCATACTAATTATACCTCTCTTTCTACTGATCGCATCCCCATTTTAACAAAAATATCCTTTACAAATGCTAGTTTCTGTAACATATATTTTTTTAAATGTAACCAATATGAAAATATTTTTCATAATATATGTAAAAAACGAGGGAAAAAAATGAAAGATCAAGATGGGGCGAGATGGCTTTAAAGAGAAGAAAATAGAGAAAAGTGAGAAATGAAGTTGCAAGGACGGAGCCACGGAGGGGGGAGGCATGAAGGTCACAGAAAGAAGGGGGGGTACAGGGAGAGGAGAAGGCTAAGGATGAAGGTGAGAGTAATTTATGTGTTCCAATAAGTCTAAGAAAATCTAGAAGTGTGAACAATGAAAAGGGGTGTAAATAGGAACTTTCTCATTTTTTTAAGAAAAAAACTTAATAAGTCGAGCATTATACTGTAACTTATAAGTTAGTTAAGTTATCATTTTCAAAAAAATAAAAAAAAAATGCTGTAATAAGGCACTTGGATCCAATGACGGGGATTCATAAACTTTATAAAGGGATTGAATTTTTATTTATAATTATTTAAATGTCTAACTTTTAATAAATATTAATTTAAAGAATTACTATTTTTACACATAAAATTGAAATTAATTTTTATATTAATTAAACATAATATTAATTATTATTATAATAACAACAAACACATAACTAAAATTTTACAAAATTTTATACTACTTATCACTTTAATCATTATAATAAAATAACAAATATAACTAATTTTACATAATTTTATACTAATTAATATTAATTATTATTAAAATAATGACATATAAAATTAATTTAATACTAGTTAATTTAAAAATATATATGCATATAGATAAAAAGTCTAAGAATATAAAATTAATATTTTTTTCAAATGATTATAAACGATGTATATTTTGCTGCAGGAGTTGCACTGTTCTAGAAGATGCGAACTCCCTTATAAGTTATAAGTGGGCATGCATTGGGTTTAAATTTTCTTTAAAAGTTTTACGCGACTAAATAGGCTGGTTCGTGAGTTCGAGGGTTAATCTCATTTTAGATTAAACTAGTAATTTGGTCTTCATTCTTCTAACAATTTCACACTCTTGAATAATTCCACGTCGTTACACTTACAGGAATCACAAAGACTACTAGACTAGAGCTACATTAAACAAAACATAGGAGATAATGATGTGTGATGCATATTTATTTAGATAAAGCGTTGGCTATGAAGTTCGAAAGAGAGCATTATGTTAGTAGAATCTTTCTCTAAAGACCAGAAATCAAACAACCAATTAATAGCAGCTTTAGTCGCCATTATCTTTTTTGTGATTAGTAGACACAGCCAGGGAAGGCTTATATCCAACAACCCATTAGCTCTAATCTTTTTGTCTTTTCTTGCCATAATTCATCAAGTAAGATGGCCTACCAACAAAACCAATAAGAACTGCACTTAATCATATGTTCTCCACTTCTGCATCGCCATTCATTTGCTAACCCTTCTCTTTCGCTGCCTTTTCCTAACCATTAATTTTCCCCAATGCAGATGCGGTGATCTTCTGCTTTAATAGGACTCTTCAATTTCTTTCCCCAAATACAGAGGATTGAAGAGAGAAGGGAGTGAGAGACGTCTCATGTTCGAATACTCCCATTAACAAACTTACAACTAAAACTTGCTGATAAAAAAAATAATAATAGAGGATTGGGAAGGAGGAAAAACTTCTCTTTGAATTTGAGTGACAATAAAAAATAAACACAAGATAATGAATGGACTTGACCAATGATCCCTTCTTATTTTGACTAAGAATGTTTAATCAATTATTTTTTCATTCTCTTCGGACTCGAGCTCTTATTTTTTTGTGCTTGGAGTATCTGCCACTGCCAGCCGAGAATTGAGTTAGAGACTAACCTGTCAGAGCTGAATAATTCCAACTATTTACACTTTGTAACAGTTATTGCAGTTCCTGGCCAAAGGAACAATATACAAGTTGTTACTAAAAATTAAGGAGCAGATTTCCTGCTATAGAAGATTTACATGGCTAGTTAGCCTAAATAAGAATTCGTATATCATTCAGTTTCAGGCTCTTGAACCACTAATGCTAGTTATTGATTCATATGGTTGCCAATGGTGTGGGGTTAAACTTTCAATCTTCCCAACACCTGGCCAAACCAATCAAATGTGAGAGCAAAACGAGGAGCAATCAGAGCCAGTACTTTTTTCTCCTGTCCTAGTAGTCACTCTTTTCGCACACTAAAACTCATAATTAGTAGGGAATGACATTGAGATTTCCTTCAAGACCAAAAAACTAAGATTATAATTAAGTGCTCTATGCGGGCAGTTTTGACATATATGCTGCAATGAAATGTGAAGGGTTTCTTTCCGGCTTAACTTTATTAGCACTGCAAAGATGTTCATTGAAATATCATTTTTAGAAATTGTGGTTTAGAATAATGAGCATGCATTATGTTGTGTCATCAAACTATCTCTTGTTTACTTATCAATTACGCCTGCAGAATCTACAATTTTTTCCCCTACGTATAAGGCATCTTGTTTGAACCAAATCTGCTTTTTGATTCATAGCATAATTAGCTAAAATTAAAGGGAATGCATTATTGAAGCCAGAGACAGAAGGAAAAGAAGAAAAGGAACGGTGCACATTAAAACAACATGGTACATTACGTGTATAGGCAGAATTCTATATTTGAAGTAATTTAAGTTGGCCGATTGACGTAGAGTGGATAAAGTGGAGGACAAAATGATACAAAATGCCAACTCATTTTGACCCTTTCAATTTAATTTTTGTTTGGAGTCCCACCTTTCAACATTGTAATGCATGCATTCTCTTTGAAGTTGAAGTCCCCTTCATTTTTGAGAGGGGCTCTTCCATTCCATTCACCTACTTTTAAAGCAATCCCGGCCAAAATGGTAGTGGTGTACTTTACTACAGTTTAGCTGTCCCAAACACATATTATACGATACTCTGGTAGTGGTGTCCAAATTTTTATGGTTGTGTTGTGAAAGATACTGAGAAGGTACCGATTTAATTAAATTAAAATAAAAATTTTCTGAAGTGATTTTAACGTTGTTCTTCTATCAGAATTAGAATTTTATCTAAATAATATACTTAATAAAGTTTGCATTAAAAGTCAATATAAGTTTTTAAGGTAACTCTAATTCTGATGGAGAGCAATATACTAAAATGCAGACAGTGCACCTAAATTTAGTACATTAAATAATTAATAATAGTCGATATCTTTTTCCTTCCTATTCTATTCTTACTCTATTAGTTAATTCTGTTATCAATGTTAGCCAAATAAGTTGCAGTTAAAGTCTCTCAACCATCATTTTGATAAGTAAAATCCAGAGTAATTTCAACTTATGAAATGACAAATTATTTTAATGTGAGCCTCAGAGGCATTTTGTGATGATAATAACAGATAACTCATTTTGAAATTCGAAAAGGGCATGAAGCCAGAAGAGAACCACAAATATTGAAATGAAATCACTGAAAGAATTGGTGTCCCCTACCCTACTCAAGCTTATTATAGGGTCTTCTTTCTATCCCTATATGATTTGATGTTTCACTTTGACAACATTTAGTTTCAGACTTTGAGACATAAATTTTATTAATCATTATGCTTATTCTTAATTGAGCAGTAACACAACAATGATCTCCAAGCAATGTAATGCTAAGATAGCATGCTGTCCACAAAGCTCGTTTGTGTTGGGTCGTATTCATCTTTGTTTTGCTAATAGAGCATTTCATAATTGCTACTAGAACCCTCTATTTCCCATTCCTTTTGCAGCTCCGCCTTTGCTTTTATCTTTAGGAAAATTCTAACCGAATGTAATTCAATTAAAAGTATAAAGTTTTCATGAAAATGTGTAACATTTATCAAATGTCTGATTTTATGGACGTATAAGAAATATCCTTTATGTTGAAATATGATAAAATATAATTAAACAATTTAATATCATTTAGTCTTAGTTGTTATATATTTTAATATATGTTATCACAATAAATAAAGTGTTGAGAGTAGTAATTATAACTAACTACTAATTATATGTTGAACTGTATAAAAGGAGTGGTGTTGTAACACCTAATAATTAGAAAATTCTAATGATGCACGAGTATGTACACCACATTTATCATTCAATATTTTCTCTCCAAAAACATAATCTCTTTCTTTCTTCTATCCTAAAGAATAAATTGTCATTAATCTTCTCCTTCAATTTGTTCTAACACTTTACACATACGCTAAAAATAATAATTGTTAGTATAAGATTTGTGAGAGAAGTAAGACCATTTTCTTTAAATTCTAAATTTATCCTTTACAAATTATACATTTTATTAATTAAGACAAATTATATTATATTATTTATATATTATATACAACAACATAAAATATTATATTATATTATATACAAATTCCATTTTGTAAGAAATTAGCTCATTAAAATTTTTCCTTATTTTACACAACAACGTAAATGTTTTAAAAGTAAAATATTATTTCTTGTTATATACTTGTTGGCAGTTTCTTCCGAGACACATTTGTGTTATTTTTCAATTATAATTAAAGTTTCAGCTAAAATTTTAATGCCAAAGTTTGATATACAAGTTAGAGGACACTCTAATACCAAATGGAATTGAGTTCAACTGTGTCTTGAAAAGTTATCCAAAAAAAATACGAGGAAAAAAATGTGACTCTAATTTTAACTAGATAACAACATCAACACTCATCCTAATACACCTAAATGTTATAATTTGATCAACTGATAATTAAAAACAATATTATAATTTGATCACCTTCATCGGTTGCCAAAAAATTAAGATGCATGTTAATTTTTTAGGAAGTTTGGTAATTACGACAAAGCTAGATGGATGAAGGATGTGGCAAAGTAAGAAAAAAATATTATATGGTTCATAGCTATTGATATTTATGATTTCAGTGAATTTGACATGAAAATGATACAAAGTCACACTTTTTAATTTGCGAGAGAAAAAATTAATAGTAATAAATTTGACAATATATATGGCACATGAATATTATATATATATATATATATATATATATTATCAGAAAAAAACTATATATAAACTGTATCGTAGGAGACCCATCAGTCATCGGATTAACCAACTTAATTGTTACACATGACCAATCACAACTATAGTGGTTGATAGTTCGATAGTTACCAAGCCATTAACTGCTATGACTATAAACAGAGGAACATCAAAAGAAAGATATAAGTTATCATTCAATAGACTAATACCTAAGATCTTTATTGACGACGAAGTCTCATTTTCAGGTACCTCACATCTTGCCAAAGCTTGCAGATCACACCAATCAAAAGAAGAATACACCCAGAATAGGAAAAGAGAGAACTCAGGTTATCCATAACTCGATAATAACATAAACATTTGTTTTCCAAATCATAAAAAAGTATTACATAATTCGAATTTATCATGTGATCATAGTCCAAATTAATCTTAGTAACACAGCTGAGTTTTTAGTTGATTAAAAAAGAATTAATATAACTTGATTATGTATGATATGAGGGGACCATGATGGTCCGGCATCAAATTGAAATTTCTCCAAAAAAGTTCTATTAAAAGAGAAAGAGGGGCCGGGCAAGAAAGAAAGGGAAAATTTGGAAAACAATGAATGAGATGGGGAAATTTATTTGTTTTGAAAGGTTAACTTATGTATTATAAAACGCCACGAACTGTGACCCATTATCGATTGATGGGTAAAGTTTAAAGGGTCTTTTCCAAGTTCCATATTGAATTGAAGTCTCCCCCGCCCGCAATGTCCCACCACCGATCCATTAATTAATGTGATGCCTTGCAGTTTCATTGCACCACTAGTTTGCTTCCTCTGTGATCCTATACAAATACCACTTGGTACTACCTTTCATCACAATTCACAAAAACACAAACAATAGCTAGCTAGCTAGAGTCCCCTGATAATATTAATTTCTTTGAGGGAGAACTAGGGATATATATGGACAACAACGAGGAAATACCCTCAACACCTGCAACACCAGGCACTCCAGGTGCACCACTCTTTTTTCTTCAATAATAATAATAATAGGAGCAAGAAGTCCCTCCTGAAGAGTTGTAGCTAGGTTCTTCAGTGTGGAGGAATGGAGCTTAGAAGATGGAGGGTTACAAAGATTAAAGTGAATTTTTTTTATAATGTTAAAAACTAAATAAAAATTTAAAAAGTGAAAAATTAAGTGACTAATGCTAAGATTAAAGTGAATGACTTCTTACAAAATTATAAATTAAATAAGAATTTAAGAAAATAGAACAACTAATGTGATCGATACTTATAATTTTAGAGATTAATTTCGATATTCATAGCATGTTTAGAAAGATAATAAAACAAATGATTTTTTTTTCTAAAATAAATTGAATCAAATTTACTGTTAAATAACTTTTTCAAGATTAAACTATTTAAACAAGTCTCCCATGAGTTTGTCCACATTGAAGTTGGCGGAGACAAGATGCGGAAAGAAGTTGTACATAACAAACAGGGTTAAATAGTTAAAAAAGCAAGCAGCAGTTGTACAAAGGTTGAAAATGAGTTTGGATGAGTGAAAAAGCATAAACAATGGGATGACAGAGAAAAATAAGAAAGTAAAAGAGACTTAAATTGAGTGAAGTAGAAAAATGAGAAAAGAAGTGTAGTTATTGAAGCAACGATGGTGGATGAGCGAAGGTTTATGGAAAAGAGAAAGAGCGAAGGAAGCGATGCAGACGCCAAGGAAATAGCGTGGCGGCGGTATGGGTAAGGGCGTAAAACACAAATGTGAGGGACAGACACATGAGGACGTCATGCAACTTGTCCATTGAAACAACTCTTAGATTCAGATTCAAATTCTAGTTGACTTTTATATATATAATAAATTGTATTAAAAAAAATCATTTTGTGTGTTTATGATTAATTTTTATTAATATTAGTTAATATTTCGATAAAGATTATTCTATACTAATATCATAATAAAAAAAATGACAAAGATTATTGGCCATTTTTTAAAAAAGTTATTAATATTGAAAAACAAAAATAACTAAATTATTTATGTTTTCATTTTTTTTAATATTGAAAACAAAGAAATATATAGATAAAGAAACAAGGAAACATATTCTCAAAATAAACCTATCAAACATTTTATTTTCTCAACTTTAAAAGTTATTTTTAAACCAATACTTATCGATGAAACAAAATTTCTATTTTATTCTAAAAAATATTTTTTTTTCAAAAATATGTTTTATAATCAATAACTATTATACATTAAATAATATCATTTTGTGTTATCTTTTGTCTGAATATTGATTTTATCCTCAATTATTGTAAATTATTATAATATTTATTTTAACTTCTAACAACAATTATATTTTTTAAAATAAATTAAATCCATTTACATGTATAGGTGACTTTTAAATTCAGACATGGAGTATTCTTTTTCTTTCTTTTTTATTAGCTTATTATATAGAAAAAATAAGAACATAATCAAAGAGGCCGGTGACACAAGCCTGAGATGTGAATATCTGTCGTCATATAGCGTCACACTTTGACTTCCTCATCACTTGCTTATTACTTACTGTGAACTCATCTCTGCACTGCAGTTTCGCTTTATTTCTTCTGTTGGGAGTTTCGTCGTCCCATATATTCGATCCTTTTATTATTATTATTATTGATAAGACTCAATTCTCTTAATTAACCTATGTCCAATGCAGCTTGGGTGATATATTAGTAGTGAATATATACAGTAACTTGACATTGCATTTAGAAAACACGTAAGTAATTAATTTAAACGTCCTCATATATATGTATCTGTGATTTCGTACGTAGTTTAGATATATAATGAGATACAATGATAGTGCAACTGAATAAGGAAAATTTGCAAAGTAAGAACTGTACATTTTAAGAAATACATTTTTTTTTTCTGATTTGAATACTTGGACTGTATACAGATTCCAGTGAAACGACCCAACGCTTTTTTCTTCTTACAACAAGCTAGCTATATAGTTAAATAGGAGAGAGAGGAATCAAATCCTACAATTTAAGAAATTAAAATACATATCAAAATCTTAAACGAAGCCCATGCACATACAAACTTATTAGACGTAAGCTTCGGAAAAAAGAATTCTCGTATTCAATTAATTTCTGAGTCTTACATGCAATTCCTAAAGGCTGATTTCATGAATACAGGTTGAACCTAGATATACCCATGGAGAGAAATATATAAATATTGTATGCCTTCAAAGACATCGATCACAAATTGTTGCAATTTGGAAGCTAGCTAGGTCATCACTTCCTAAGTATCATTAGTTAAAAGAGGAATTGCTTTTGCAACTAAGCATATATAAAGAAAATAAAAGACAAAGGGTAATAGACAAAACAAGACGTTCAAATGTACGGGAAATACACTTTTTCAATATTAGAATTGCAATGCATACCAAAAAAACTGAAATCGTGGAGGTAAAACTAAAAAAAGATTACAATTCCAATCTTTAAAAATGAAATGACAATTTCCTCCGTCGGGAACTAACAATCTCGTCGCTCGTAAGTTTAAGCTGTCAAGATACGTGAACGTGAATGATATATTACGTTTCTAACACACTTCCTCATGCAAAAGCTCTTTCTGAAGTATATGGACAATACATAATTAAGTTGATCTATCTTGTGATGAATGTCAGCTATTTATTAAAAGAATTGGGGCAACCAGGATTGACTCTAAACCATGAGGTTATGTTAATAATTATACCAAAATATTAAGCTGTTTGACGTCAGAAACATATATGTGCGTGCTTTTCTATTATATATCTAACACTCTAAAATAAAAGTGATATGAAACTAATTAAAGAATCAAGAATCGAGATACAATCGTGGCTTAATGTGCGCTGGGAATTGGGTGGAGAGCTTTTATTTGATACGTTGCAATCAGTTGGCCTGGCACAGATATGTACAAGATTTGAATTAGGTGACTAGTATATATAAAAGTTTGAAAAAACTGAAGTCTTCACCCACCAACTTGTCTGGTTAATTGGATGTTGTCAGTATCCTTATGTTCAGGAGCAACACTCATAAAGTTTGACTTATTAGATATCATTGCGTGAGTTTGACCTATTAGCAGTATACAGTAGTATTTTACATCCTTTCATGTGAAGCATTAAGTCAGAAGAAGAGAAATTACAAAGCTAAAGTCAGTCATACCTCTTAAGTCTGTTTAAAGATAAAAGCTTTGCATATTAATCATGTCTCAATCCCCGTATGAAAAATCCAAAGCATTAACTTAGTATAAGATTTTGTTATATTTACATGATGGAATGAAATGGTTTTATCAGTAGAATTCATATTCGATTTTTACTGTATAAAATTTTCTTGGACTAACCCCAATGAATTGAGAAACAACCGTACTCTCTAAACTAGGATCATAAAAAAATTGTCCATACGAAAACTACTATAATTTGATAGACACTAAGGGTATCTTTATGTTTATGATATTAAATAAGATTGACATCTACTAGTATGCATTTTGGCCTCCTCTAATTCATTGAACGTGTAAAGTACCTTTGAGTACTAGCGCAATTTATTCTACTATCCTAGAAGATTCTGTATGTAGTGGGTTGTCCATTATGTTTTTGTATTTCTAACTTGTGATACCCTTAATGCTTTCCTGTTTGAGGCAGACGCAAAAGATGCCCTTTTCTTGTCACTATCCTTTTTTCTCAAGGATTTGATCCCAAGCCAACATGAACACAAGCAGAAGCTAGGGATAAACAACATCTCAGCAGTTATCACTTATCCATCAAATGTTAAAGAATTCCTTGCTAGGTATCACAGCCCATGTAGTTAATATTCAATGGCAACCCCAGTGGCCTCAGTCGCTTGTGTCCAAAACTTTGTATTGGTTGTTGTGACAATAAAATGAGGTTGCGAGTGAAAGAGGTCCAACCCTGGGGAAAGGGAAAGGTTTAAAGAGAGAAAAGGGCGCGCGCGCGGGGGGGACCTTATATTTTGCTCTTAGTATTATTAGATTATTAATATGTAGCACTTTGAGATATTGACTATTAATTGCCGGATTTATGCCTAGACTGCCTAGACTAAAGAAGTAAAAAGTATTACAATAGTTTAGCTTTAATAATTATGGAAACTTACCTAACATTTTCCATAGCAGATCCAACTCTGTCACCTAATCTAGCTAACACAGTCTATGAACTAATAACAATTCCACTTAAAAGAGAAACAATAATTCAACTTTATAAAGAGAAGGCGGAAGGGGAGGAGAGGAGAGGGAATGTCCAAGCGTGTTTTGGAAATTATATTTATGTATGGAATCATGCTATATGTGATGTGGGACAGAAGAAGCATAATGGTGATATAATAAAGAACATGAGTGATAGATGGAGCCCTTTAAGAAGAAAGTTGGAATTGGCTGTCTCTAGATGGGATTTATTTATTTATTTTATATG
>PYAF01004508.1:158439-182087 GCA_007407185.1 Glycine tomentella | reverse complement strand
TTGGAAATTATATTTATGTATGGAATCATGCTATATGTGATGTGGGACAGAAGAAGCATAATGGTGATATAATAAAGAACATGAGTGATAGATGGAGCCCTTTAAGAAGAAAGTTGGAATTGGCTGTCTCTAGATGGGATTTATTTATTTATTTTATATGCTTTCTAGTTTATGAAAGGACATCAATCTTCCTTCTGAAATTCCTAGAATAGGCTTCAATTTTGTGTCAAGCTAGGAAAAAACACTACATATCATCTTAAGAGAAATAACTTTTGGGGAAGGAAAATTAAAGGGAAAAGAAAGTACCTGTACTCGTAACTCAACTATGACAAGGTAGAGTTTTGCGCCCTCCTAATTATACTGGTGAACTTCCCTTCGTCTATGATATCATATCAACAATGAGATATAAGAACTAGGACTAAAGCACTGTAATATGGGACTTTACAAACTTCAAATGCCCGAAGTACACTTGATTCCAAATTTCAATAGGAACTTATATCATGATTAGGCGCGAGTCTGAAACTTGGTTTTATTCTGAAAAGGATGCTAGAAATATCAAAAGTGTCTTAATGTAGTTGGTGATATTGCTTAGTGCATGTGTACCCTAGCTTTTTGCAGCAACGTCTATAAATCTCGGTTTGAGGGTGTTAATATCGTCTTGTAGGAAATCCTGAGTCATCTATTTAATTTGACATTTGAGGTATATGCATTAGGTTGGAAAATGAACTCTTAAGTCTTAATAGATGTTTAAAGGATTTTAAGATTATCAAAATAGACTTTGAAAAATAAGTCACAATAAATTGATTCTCCAATGATAATTTTGGTTATTGTTAGGGGTGTTCATCAACCGATCCAAACCGATGTAAACTGCGGTGACCGAACCGAAAAATCGAAAACCGAAAAAAATCGAAAATTTTCACCGGATTGGATCGATTTTCGGATTGACCGGTGAAAACCGATCCAATCCAAACCGATCCAATTATAAACCATACCTTACCCTTTATCTACTTGGGCCTATTCCCCATCATAGTCCAAAAATCAAAAATGCAATACATTGCTTCTTATTTTGTCCAATTAACTTGTTTGTCTAATGAAAATTAGAAAATGATATTTGTTTTTGTCCAATGAATGTGTTTGTTTATGTTAGATACTCCTTATTTTGATAAAAATAAGTCTCATAAGTTTTACTTTTAGACTTTTTAAAAAATCGAAAACCGATCCAATCCAAACCGAAAAAAATTGGATTGGATTGGATCGGATTTAAAAAAAAATTTCAAACCGAATTAATGATCAAATGGCCAAACTGAAGGAATTGGATCAGATGATTTTTTGCTTTAAAATCGATCCAATCCAGACCGCAAACACCCCTAGTTATTGTTCAATGGCAACTTATTTAGATTGACCATCAAACATGTGTATATTCTCTTATATGGTGGGTGTTCAGTTTAACTAATGATCTCAAGAATGAATTAAAAAAATAATGATCTCAACTTTGTGTTTTAAGTTTGTATTTGAGTTAAATACCAAAAAAATATTATCTGTAATAATCTCCACTCGAATATGATTATCATTAGAAAAGAAAGATATATATCTTTGGTCTAAAAAAAAGACATCATATTTAGTGATGGTTTGGATACCAATTGGACATTAAACCACATACAGTTAGTCACATTAAAGTAACATTTATACTATATTTTAATGTAAAAAATATTATCAAGTATTCTTTTTAGGATAAAAAATCTTTTGATCATTAAAATGAGGGTTTGCTTTATAAATAAAACAAATTTGATATATAAAGAGCTCACAAAGCTAGATATCGGTATGCAGCATTAAATAAAGTTCGACACCATGCACCTATTTTATGGGAATAGCAAAGAACAGATGTATTGTGAAACTTTGTATTTGGCTTTTTATGAAAGTATTTTTTGGTTGAATCCTCATGACCAGCTAATTATTTTTTTACTTTATATTTTTCTGGTGAATATCGATTAAATAGTTAATTGGAATAATGTGCAATATTTTTAAGCAATTAATCAATTAACCAAGTTGTCATTGTTGGTTAGTACTGTCTTTTTTATTTGTCATTTCAGCATGCAAACTCGTACTGTAATTCTCTATTTTATTACCTCTAGGTAAATATATGCAAGTCGATAATAACTTTTTAGAAAGGAAGATAATTTATATTTCCTTTTTATTTTTTTTATATTTATTTTATAAGAAATTAGTCTCCAGACTCTCCACAAAGGACCTATAAACCTACTTACAAGAATTAGGCAATATAATTTTTATACAATTATTGAAGTGTTGTAAACTGTAAACTATACATTAAAAATGATATATATGAAAAACAAATCAAATTCTTAAAGAATAATTTTTGGGACAACGTCCGTGGACAATTCAATTTCCGATCATGAGTTAAACAAATTATTAAACAGGACAAAGATAGAATATTTTCTGTATAGATGCAACAAAAATCCACCAACTGGATTAAGAAATTTAGACCAGCACACTTTTTGTAAGTTCTACAATAATTCTGAATTTCAAAAGCAAGCCACTGATCTTACCTTGGATTTTTTTAGCATATCATAAACTATGGACATGAATAAACCGAAAAAGGTAGATCCAAAGACAAGTGGGAAAACAAACAAAAGTTAGAAAAAAAACAGCCAATGGGATATGAGGAAGCAAAAGTTGTAGATGGGTGTTCCTCATAAGTTCCAACCAAACGACACCTCTCTCTCTATCTGAGCACAAACAGATGTCTTGCTTTTTAGGTCTTGCTATATTAAGACATTGTAACTGTAAAATAGTGATGCGTACTAGCTACTTCCATACACATTAAACTCACAACATTTATTGTGCTTACATCACTTTTAAATTTCATATTTCTTCTTGTTAAACCAAAATTTGAAGGAAACCCTTGCAAACTTCTTCCTAAATGGACCTTATATGGTCAGAGTCACGTCCATCTGAAAATCTGAAGATCCCATTTTTGGAGACTCCACCACCATGCTCAAAGCCGCCAGTACCTTCCATGGATACCCAGAAGGAGAAGAAGGAGCACAAAGAACACTCCCATGAGTCTGCTCCACACCTTGTACTGGATCTAAGTCTCCCTAGTAAAGATTCAGGTGGTGATGATGAGTCAAAGCCAGAACTCAACCTCATCAACTGTATCGATACAAATTTGTCCATGAACTCCTCAGAATCAAGTCATGGACATGGTGATGAATTGGAGCCCCGGATATTCTCATGCAACTACTGTCAAAGGAAGTTTTATAGCTCGCAGGCACTTGGGGGACACCAGAATGCGCATAAGCGTGAAAGAACATTGGTCAAAAGAGGACACAAAGCTGGTGCTGCAGTTTCCATAGATTTTGCACGGAAGTACTCCAGCATGGCTTCTTTGCCTTTGCATGGTTCCTATAACAGGTCATCATTCGGAATTCAGGCGCATTCCATGATCAGCAAACCCTCTTATCAATCACCCTTTTTTGGTTTGTCCCGTTCTCATGCTCAGAAGCGTCCTGTGTTCTCACAACCGCCACTTGGGACAGAAAGTGAATCTTCTTTGACTGGTGGCATCCCAGTCCCACGGTTAGGGAAGTTTTCTACGAGGCTGGTGCCAGAGGGATTTGGAGGTTACTGGTTGGATAGTGTTAACCATTTGAAGACTAAACAAGAGGAGTTGCACAAGCTTGACTTGTCCCTTAAACTCTAAGTGCAACCCTTCTTCATGTTAAAACAAATCCCATATTAATTGTGTCTTTAATTTCTCTTTTGACCAAAAGCTTTTTATATTTTTTCTCTCTTTGTTTTCTTTGTGTTCATGTATCACTAGTATCATCAGCTGTAAATGCATTTAAACCACATACCAGAGTTCGTGTCTTGATATTATTTGCCTTGATTTGTATTGATGGGTTCTTCTGGGTTTATTTCTCGAACTTCAAATTTGTTTATTTGCAATATTAGTATAGCCAATTAAAGCTCGCTCTCTCGTGGTATAAAGCTAAAGCTCATAGACTTAACAGGGTAGGAAAGTTAGGTAAACAACTAAATAATGCAGAAAAACTATCTCAATTAACTGCGGAGCCAATCAATATTCTTCACTGATTTTAGCCTTTAAAATTGGACGGATTTCACAAATATCCATTCAAGGGTCTGCATGTGTCAGCTTGGCTCAAAAACATAAGCAAGGTTCTAAATATATTAATAGGTGGAGTTGATTTCACTTGGCTATTTAATGATGTTTTAAGTATATTTTGGTCAAGATTCTACTTTATTATTATTGTGTTATAGCTATCCTACTAGCTTTTGGATACTGTAGGCGGCGTCTTATACTCCCATGCCAGAAATGAGATGTCCATCACTCTGTTCGTGTCTGTGGGTTATTGAAGGTTCCTTTCTCAGTCTCTTTAAGGAAAAAGATAAAGGTATGCAATGAGGTTGTCGCTCAGTGATTGTAGTTATATTTGACAGTGCACTTAATCGTCAACCTGAGACTGTTGGGATTAAGGTATATCTGTCTCACATTATGGGTGACAAAGGTCCACACACCACGTAGAAACTTGGATGCTAGTGACTGATGCTGTTATTAATTCTTATGCAAGATTGGGCCACCAAATGTACATAAATTTAATGGTTGTGATTGTCTAAGTCACTCCTACTTTGACCCACCTGCAGTTGGAGAAATGGACCTTCTCTATTGGGATCAAAGAAGTAGGTTAGGCAAAGGCATGTGAAAGTAAGCCGCACAATGACACTAAGCTCTGCTTTCACATCATTTCAAAAGAAAAATATTAAATATATATAAGCTTGAATTTTGATCGATCGCCTTGATTTCTTACCTACAAGATATGTTAGGGAGGGGTGGGGGTCCACTAATTTGTAGGTCCATATCTGGCTGATGTTTACAACCTAATCTCGTATTAATCATGAATGAAATATGTTTTATGATGGGCTTAAGTAACTGAAAATGTGGTGATTATAACAGTTAATAATCATAGTAATCTCAAACTAACTAACGGGATATATATATATATATATATATATGCTGAAGCGACAGTGGGAATATCTGTGATGTTTGCAGACATGGATTCTGGTATCTTGTTGCCAATGTGGCATAGCACCTTGGTTGGGCTGTCTATTTTGCTTGTGGTGGCATGCCTCAGTCTTCACCGCACCATTTTTTCATTAAAATATTAAGAACCTTTACTTTTGCCTCTCCAACAAGAAAGAAACACTTTAAATATGCACCAATACAAAGGGCTTACATGGACCACGTGGAGCTATCATTTTTCAAAGATGAGGTTAAGTTTTGAAGCAAAAACTGCGTCTTGTTCATAAGATCTTATATGATAATCAAGCTCGAGATACTCGGTCGTATTCAATGAATGTAGGCTAAGAAATTTGATTTGACATCAACATCTCAGTTAGGCTAATTAGACTCTTCTTTTTTGTTTTTATTCTTTCTTCACTTTCCTACGTACGGCTGTAGCTGCACGTATGCCATCTATCCCCATAGTGCTATATCAGGTCATGCTGATTAAATATTATTTATTTAGTACATTTCCCTTTTGGTAAATAAGTTAAAGTTATATTCACTTTATGGGGAAATTTTAATTGGGGCCGGGTTTATCTCTAAATAATATAATTAAAGGTGGATGATGAAAATTTGGAAGAGGCTAGCTAGGAATAGATTTTGCGATTATTAATCTCACCTAAAAGGTCTTACTAGCCTTTAATATAAACATATTTCTAAGTTAGCTAGAAGAGGTGACTTTAGCTCTACAAGTAAATAAAAGAGTGATAAAAATGAAGAATTAATGTTGAAGATGGTGAGAGGAACCTGCTGAGGAAGGAATCACCAAAAAAAAAAAAAAAAAAAAGGAACTTGAGAGGAAGGAAGAGCTCGTCGAAGAGGTAAGATAGCCCAAAGCAGATATTATATAACAGCATCAAATATTAATGTTCACATTTTCAAATACATAAACGAGTTTCATGAAAACTTGATAAATCCACTCTAAATTGTGTAGCGCTTAAGACAAAAATTTAGATATGGTTACTTATATATTTTTAATATTATTTTCTAATTCTAATTAAACTTCATTTTAGTGATTTACTTTATAAAGATTTATATTAACTATTAGTATAAACTACTAAAATGAAACTCTACTTCCAAAACCAAAAACAAGAATCATGTATTAATTCCAAGACATGCATTAAAACACTAATATTGATTAAAGAGCCCAAAATAATTTCACCTCTTTATTTTATAAACATTAGTTTCCATTCTCAACGATTCTTTCATTAATTTAAATTTTTAAATCTCCACTATATTATAAATGTTAAGCATGTATGTGGATGATTTTTTTTAGTACATAAAGAAAAGAAAAAGCCAACACACAAGATACACCCCTAGCTAGCATCAACCAAAAGAGATGGAAGAATGTCTGGAGAGGAAGAAGTCCAGCAAACCCACTCTAAACTCTGAAAAACACCTTAATTAGCTAGCCAGAGACTCAAAACAAAAATTACCTTCCTTGACACTGAAATTGTTTGTTTCATGTGTTGGATTATGATTTTAAAAGAGTATTTTAATATAAAAAAGTTTTGTAAATTTTAACGATTGTGTAAGAATGTTATGACTTATTAATTTTTTTTACAAAATTTTTATGATAATTTGAATTTTAATAATTTATATTATAAGAACTTAAATGATTTAAAAGAATTTTATAGATTTATAAGATTTAAAAGAACTATGTGAATTTTAGAAAGCACATTCAAAAATATAAGAGTTGGTGAAAAATAATAAGAAATGATGAAGTTTTGAAGAAAAAAAATAAAATCAATACATTTTTTTAATCTTTTAATAGCTAAATTATTTCTAACTTTGGGCCTTCCTATATTAACCCTTTTTACAATAGCATCTTTTCATTCTTGTTTTTGGATTTGAACAAAAGATTTAATATTATACATTGATTTTCTTTTTTTTTTCAATTATTATAATTATTTCATGAAAAATCAAATGACATATTTAATTGTGGTGCAATAATAAGCCCATATAAGAGAATAATGATGATTACTAAGTTATGGAGATGAAAAAATTAAGGATGACAATCACGAAAATATTGTGTATAACGGTTGATAAATATAGTTAGTATAAAGAAAACATAATTAATATTGACACATAAGATAAATATTAATTTAATTTAGAAAGTAAACAAAAAAGTGTAAATGAGAGGAGTATATTTACATTTTTTGGTTCCAAAAGAATAAGAGAAACATATATGATACACACATCTTGAAGAATATTATTTTTTGGCACTTGTTTGATATCTTTTTCAATTGAGTAGATCTCGTTTTTGTATTGGATATTAAAGAGAGAATAAAGTTCATGTGATGAGAGAAAAAAAAGTCTGATAGCCAATATAAAAAGAAAAAAAGAGTTTAGTAAAATCTTAAAGGTTTTGATAAGATTATTCTATAGATATTTTATACTAGAAAGTCATATGAAATCTATCTTAAAAAATAATTTATCGAAATTTATATATTTTTGAATAACAAAAAAAAAATTTAAGTTAGAAAAAATCTTAATTAAATTCCACCATATTTTGTTGTACTCCTTAAAAATCCTAAAAGCCTTAATTGAATATCACAAAAATTATTTATATCATTTAAAATATTTATTAAATATTACAAGACTTTTTTATAAAAAAAATTAAAAATATTTTGAAATCCTAATCTAATATGCCTGCTTAGTTTGATTTTAAAAACCGAATTAGTTTTTATTTTAATTAACAAAAACCGGTTGCATGTTGGTGATTTAGGTTCGAACTGGCTTAACCAAGAAGGTTGGAAACAGGAACAAACAAAGCCATTATGACCATGTTCTGACAATTCTACTTTTAATTTATCATCTCTTTCATTCTCATTGCTCTACCTAGCTATTTTCCAGGCTTTCAACTGTATCAATTTTTCTTACAAGTGCACCCGCTTATGTTTGTGCTCTTTAATTACCATCTAGAATTTTAAAGAAAGAAATGTTAGTCACTTCTACTTCCAAGGGAACAATAATGAGGTAAGTCTTCGGTTCTTAAGAATATTTTGTGGTAGATTATAAATTAAGATTTTAGATTATATTTATTTATGAATTTTATAGTCTCATTTAAGATTGAAAATTTTTCATTTAAGATTGAAAATTTTTCAGTATCTCTCTCACTTAATCATTTTTTACTTAATATCTAATTCTAAAGATGCTATAAGAAATGCACATAAAAAAACAGACTTGAAATGTTTTTTGTTCTATGCCACTTTCTGAAATTTAGGAACCAGAGGAAAAATCAGTTCGATTTACCAACTGGTTTTAATAATTTGTTTTTTTAGATGAAATTTGGTTTGGTTTAATTAAAACAAATTTTTTAGCACCCCTATCTAGTTTGGTGCGCGCGACACATGAAAGGAAAATGACAGTTCAAGAACATGCAAGTAATCTGTATAAGGCTCCCCCCCCCCCCCCCCCCCCCAAACCACAAAAAGAAAGTAATCACTATAAGGAGTATTATTATTTTGCAGCAAATCCCACTACCTTTAAGCAAATATCTACTACATTATGGCTCCCCACTTATAAATTATAAATTATGCGTTGAGGAAAATAAATTACTAAGTTTTTTGAGATGCATGTACGTAGTCTTGTTTTTAGTAGAAATATGATGTGTACTTTAATTTTAATTTTAAAAGTTTTATAATTAAATTATAATAAGTAATTAGTTAAACATACATTTATTCATTATAACTAACATACTCAATCTTGAGAGTCTTCGACATTTTGAAAACCATATTTAATCATCAACTATGACGATTTTCAATCAATTTAATCTTTGACATTGTGAAAGTCCTTAATTTGAAAAATTCTCGGTTTTAATGTTCAGTACAGCATTAGTCTCTTCAATTCCTTAACGTCAAAAAATAAACTGATTTATGATTGTCAAATTTAGATATTGACCGATATAGTAATGTTAGAAATTAAATTACTAATAATGATATTTTTAGGAACCGAATTAATTGCCAATTATTAAGGTCATAAACTAAATTTCAATTTTTTTAATATCAGCCAATGATCAGATCGATTAAACAATAATTCTAAATCAATGTTTAATTTTTAAAAAATAATATCCATAACTTAATATAATTTAGTTGATAACACATTTAAGAATAAGAAATCTGTGACTCAATTCCGAATGAATGATTATGTTAATAAAAAATCATTCACATATTATATTTTATTGAAATTGAAACTCATAAAATATTTTTCCTATCTCATTATTATAATTAGGTAATTAACTTCCTATAATCGCTCTTACTTATATTTTTTATAACTGACTACACAACAAATTTTGGGTAATTTTTTTTTTATTCCTTTTTTCTTTTGTCACATTACTTACGAATATATTACGCCCAACAATATTTTTTTTTATGAATTTCACTTTTTTTCTGTCACCCAAAATTGTATAGAACTCGGGAAAAAAAAAAACCAAAATTGTATATAGTGTGATTCTTTTTTCTTATATGTTTGTATTATTCTAAAGTTATAGATATATCTGCTATTTAGTGGTCACCACCACTCATTACGAACGGAGAAAAAAAATGAACATATGCTGTTCATCTGTATGTACGTCTGACATCCTAATCATAAAAGTGAACAACCATACATGATTTTCCAAACAGGGAAAAAAATTACTTTCCATCACATATGGAAAGTCACTTCCTATTTTGGTATAAAATATTAATTTTCATCAACAAATTTTTCTTCTTTTTATCCATTCAAACAATACAAATTTTTATTTTAGTTTTATCTTTTCTATGTTTCCCTCTCTCATTTCATCTTTTTTCTGTTTTAATTCTAATCAAATATTTCATAGGACCATAAATCTAAAGCAACAGTCAGAAAAGAAAATTATCTTAATAGTTCAAAGCCAAATTATATGAAAAAGGGAAGGGTAAATTGAAAAAGAGAGAAATAAAAAGGAAAAAAATATATCAATTATTTATTTAAAAAATAATATATCTAAAGATTGAAAAATACTTTCACAATTAATTATTAATTAGGGTGAATTGCAATTTTTTCTCCCTAGTTTTCTAAATCCATAATTTTGATTCATTTAATTTTTAATTATAATATTTAGTCTATCTAATTTTATAAATTTATGATTTTTATCTCTGATATATTATTAACTAATAATTATAATTATTAGAGATATTAAATTAATAAGCAATTAAAACTTTGAATATAAGGAAAGATTATTAATATTTAATTTTAAATTTAAAGCTAGGATAAAATAATGGATAAACAAAGTAGATCCAAAAAAGAAAAAAAAAACTCTAATTTTCTTGTATCTTCTCACACAAGATTGTAGAAAAATATAAATAATAGATAAATTAAAAAAAAAGGAAAATAACATTTCAAGTCAAAATAAGTAATAAGATTCTAATTTTGATACTATTCAACATTATATATAGGTGCTTGAAACAAAAATAAAATGTAAAAAATAACTAACTAAACAAATAATAAAAGAGAACAATGAGAAATTTTTGTCTTTCTCCGAATCATTCTAATTCCAACTTTTTTTTTTTCTATAACCCATCAAGATTCATATTGTTTTGTCTCCATTTAAAGGCTCTTCAGAATATTATCTTCTTTGAGAAACTAAGATATATTTCTTTCTTTCAGTTGGTTTAATTTAGAATACACAAAAAAAATCATTTTATTTTTTAAATATAGAAGAGAGTTACACATACTTTTCATTTTTTTAATGTGATTTCTTTCATTTTTTAGACATGTTTTGCTTAAGAGGTTTTCACCATTCCTTGCAATGTCCAAATTGATGAAATAAAGACTAATTAAATTCTCCTTTTTGGAGTAAAACAAAATACCTTAAACCCAAATTAAAAATTTGGGAACATTAAGTCCAAAATGATAAGATGCATAGAGAGATGGTGGTTCAAATCGTAAGAGAAAAAATTGAAGGAAGTACAATACCGAAATTTGGTGTCTCAGAGATAGACACAGTAGATCTTAGAAAATTTATCAGTTCAGCCAAACTTCTCTATATTATTCTATTTGTACATATAAACACAAAAACTAACCTGGGTTAGAACTAAGATAGAAGACTAACGAAATTATGAAAACAGAGAAAGAGAAAGTTGAAGAAAGAGATTAAAGTTGAAGTAACTACCATGCTTAATTTGACCATAATACAACAACAAAAAATGCTTAAAAAAAAATCGTGTACTCAAATCGAACAAAATGCTTTAAAAAATAAATAACAAAAAAATAAAATAAAAGACTCATAAAAATACATCTGTATTGAAAAATCAATCTCTTTGATTAAACATGCATGACTATATTTATATCAATATAATAAAATAATGTTAAAATTCACAAAGTTCTTTAGATAAAAATAGAAATGGATGAAGAAAAAAATAACAAATATAACAATATTATGTTTTGGAATTCTTTTGAGAGGGAAGATGGATAAAAAATGAGAATTGTGTGGGAGTTGTGTGAGATGAAAAATTATATATATATATATATATATATGAAAAAAAAAGAGAAAATAATTAAATTAAAAATAAAAGAAAAAAAAAACTATCATGTTTCATCAGGGAGAAAGTATTGTTATAGATTTTTATTGATTAAATCTCTCTTCTTAACCTTGTCATTACATAGGAGGTATCTCAATGTCATGAGAATATTGAAAATCCAACCCTGCTATTTCCTTTCGACCGTCCCCATCTATTTTATTGATTGTTTTCTTTTCTACTGTATTTTAGGTGTTGGGTATACGAAGTGAATTATTAAATATCTGTACTTTCTAGATTGTGAATGTTATTATTATAAGTGTTTTAGAATATATTAAGATTTAAAAATATAAATTATTAATAAATCATTGATAACTTATTTTTTTATTACAAAATAAAAATACTATGCTCATGTTTGCTTTGGCATCGCGTCTTGCATATCCATGTTCCTTTAAATGTGTATTATAGTAGCTTCTGGATCGTTTCGGTGAATTTGACGTGATTTTTGTATTGAACATGAGTATGTGACATTGTTTCAAACAAGCATTATATGAGATGACAGTGGAAGAAAAATTCCTTGGTCAAACTAAAATTAACTTGAGTACTCTTTTAATTGGATTAGCTTGGTTTTTAAAATTTGATTAAATAAAAAATCAATTTAATCGCCTTAGTTTAATATTTTTGTATTCGTATGCTGTACATATACAGTATGCATACGCTGCTTATGTAGATGTAAAGAGAATTCGGGCCGGGTTTGTTATCTCTATAATGCTGTACATATTCTGTTTACTCGTATTAAGCAGCCCAAAGGCTGTGTGGACTGGGGCACCGCCATGTTTCTCATTTTTTCTTCTTACTGGAGAGCTTTTACATGTTTGACTCCAATGTAGTGTAGAAACACTTTTTGAAAACATTCCCTTTAAAATTTATAATCCAAGTCACAATTATAAATATTCATTTTTAGGAAAATTAATTTTATGAATTACTTGATTTTTTATATAAATTTTCGCATTAAATGCTTTATTTTGAATTTATATCTTTATTCAGTTAAAAAATTATTCTTAAATTTATTTAATTTTAACTTGAATGGAAATTTTAAATTAAATATAAGTCGAATTTTAATATTAATATAATCTTATCATTTTTTTACAAACGTTTATTTTTAAAATTTCTTTTAAGAAATTGATTTTAAAAAATAGTGTATTAATCCTGTTATATTCTGTCATACATAGTCTGAAATCTAAATATCCTTGTCAGGTTAATCTCTTTTGCCGTTTACATGTTTAGTTCCTCTTTAGAAGATACAACAACTTTTTGACTAGCAATAATGCATGCAGCGAAGAAACACTCGCAATTTTTACTTTAAAAAATATGACTAAAATAAAATAATAAAAAATTATATTTGAGTAATTTCTTACCCTTTTTTCTTTTTTAATTATATTGTTAATATAATATAGTTTTATAACATTTTACAATATTATTTTTTATTTCTTTTTGTCACATTATTTATTTTATTATATATTTTTATTTATATATTTATATATATATATATATATATATAAAAATTTGTTATACAAAAATTAAATTACGGGTATCGTTTTTCTTGTTTTGTTTTTCCTAACTTTGAAGATCTGTGACAACGTACAGTCGCAGACTCAATTATACTATAGTAGTACTTTTAAAAAAAAAAAAAAAAATCAAAGAACGATGACAATGATCGAGAAAAATACATCGGCGTATAAACTTTTGGGCCAAAAGGTCGTCACCAATCACCATCACACAAATCAACTTCTAGGCTCAAGCTTCCGAGCGAGCAGGGAAGAAATTGGGTTAGTGGTTCCAAAATAATAGAAATATTTAATATAGTTAATTAATGTTTTCCTTTTTATTGGAGTCTAACTAGTTACTCTATCAGGTAATGAAACATCTTCTCATGGAGTTGTGAAGTACAAGGAAAATTTGATTGTCTTTTAAACTTGCAGAAACTTCACGTGGCATCTTTATTCAATTTTTTTTCCCGACAGCGTTTTTCTTGCATACATGTAATGGACACGTTGCTGCATGCAGCAATATAAACTATACTTTGATTATATACACGTACGTTCATTTAATGCTGCTATTTGTATCACACGTACAGTTTCAAATGATGGGGATGTTATTTTGCTATATATAGATGATAGATCATTGGAGAATTTCTTTGATGGTATACTGATACATTCATTTATGGCAGTTATTTGTATCACATGTAAATGCACGGATTCAAATGATGCCGATGTTATTTTGCAATAGATCATTAATGGTTTTTTTTTTTTTGGTATAATTATTAATTTATTGTAGCTTGGCCTGGGAGGCTTGCCTGTTCACATTTCGATCACTTCGTGTGTTATCATCATCTTTCAACGATAAAGTGACATGTTAAATATTTTTTGCCATATATATATATATATATCATGTTTATCAAATTAATCCCAAGAATAGAAAAGCAGATGAGATTTAGTTGGTGGAGCGTGTTTTGCGTAATTTTGGCATGTTTATTTTATCATTCCTACGCAAACTACGTACTACACCCCTTTGAGGCAGCATTTGTACATGTTTGGGAAAAAAAAAAAACGAAAAAAAACGGTAATTTAGCATTAATTAGCACCCTCTTAACTATTTAGATCTTTTAACAGCCAAGGGAATTGAACGAAAATGACTGGCAAGGAAAGAAAGTGTCATGTGCAACACATGCGTATATCTACATCCTAAAAACTTGCAATTAATTACTTTCATTTTGTGTTCCGCTTCGTCCCATGATTTTTAAGATCAAATCACAAGGGAAATAAAGTTGAGCAGCTGAAAGTGAAATCCACTACAGAAGATAAGACTAATTCAAAACCTTAAACTTCTACGGGCCTTTCTAATGCATGCATGAACAGATGATCATCGAGCACTTCCATTTTTTTGGACAAGTTATCTTTGAGTAGATGTTAAGAAAGGAACATATATAATACCATTTGCATGAAAAGTCTTTTCTCATTGAAAATCATTACTCCCTACTTATTTATAATTTCTATACATAATTATAAAAGCACGCGTAATCTTTGCTTTTTCGCTAGCTTGGTTGCTGAAATGTTGGCACTCAAAAACACTTTTTGGCACTAGATTCTAGAAGTACAAGTATAAAATAATAAAATAATGATAAAAAGTTCAAAACTAGTTAGTTAAAGCATTAGAGGACTGTTAATATATCCAGGCTCCAGGTAACCAAGATTACCACAAGAAACATTTTTAAAAAAATGCAAGATTATCGCATTTGTTTTTTGAATTTGATATTCCTATAAAGTTTTAGTATTTTGTTAATGAAACAGAAAAATCTCAAAGTTGCGAGGGAAAATTAGTTTATTAAAAATTGATTAATGTGATTAATTGGGATGCTTGATAATTCATTCTATTTGAATAAATAAATCATTTATTCCTATATCATAATATAAACCTAAATGCAGTATTTACTTTCAGATGACAGAATTTTCAGCAGTTCTTTTTTCATTAAATCGTGTTATTCTTCTTCAATTAAGTATTTCGTTTTATTTTTATATTTTGAATTCTCTCACATATTTGACCCTAATTGAAATGAATTAAACTTTTCACGTAAGCTAAAATCGTATCAACTTATGCACGTGATTTTTTTTATAAAAGTTAATTTTCATATAATTTCTCAAAAAATTAAGGTAGACAAATTGTTTTTAGCTTATTAAAAAGTTTAAGGTATTTTACCTTCTTATTTTTTTCTTATAAATATTATTTATTCAAAAGAACTTAAGTACATTATACTTTTATTTTAACATATTCAATTTATCTCATTGTTGTTTTCTTTTTTGCATCCAATTTACTGTTAATCAACTTTAACAGCATTTGAAATGCATCAAAAGACAAAAGATTCTCATAAAAATAAATTAAACTTTTCACTCTGTCATAATTCTTGATTTCTCTCATCAGAGCTACCAGATATTCGGATAGAGATGCTTTCACGTGTAATTAGAACTCACCCAAAGGTGGGTATGAGTAGTGATTAATTTTACAAATGTTAACAAATAAAATAATGTTTTAATTTTCTATATATACTAACTGTAGTACTAGCAAGAATTCTATTTAGGATGGTTTTTTGGTTGTATTGTGATCTGTAACAGATTTATAAAGAACGGCATAAGATGACAATTTCAGGGGAAATTAATTATAAATCCTGACAAAAATGGTTCAGTTAAAACTTGTGCTAATAATACATAACTTCAGTTCTGGAAGGTTATTCGATTCCATGCTCTTCCACCCGGGATAGAAATTTCTACGAACACTGTGTTCTTCTCAAAGAAAACAGATTACATTGGAGAAGCATATAAGAAGGTCTTCAGCAATTCACAAGAGGTTGGAAAGCAAATTAAAGGTGTCTCTGTAATTGCAGAGGACTTGTGCAGGAACAAGGTTTTTTTTTTTTTTTTTTTTTTTTTTTTTTTTTTTATATCGATAAGAATTAAATACGGTATCAAAAATTTATAATGCATACACTATTTGTTTAACTAAACTTCTTAATCAGAAACAAATTTTTTTAAAAAAGTCTGTAAGTACAAATTGGCCAGAGGATTGTTGTGAACATGCCCACGATGTAGATGGGAATGAACAATGTTGTTATGATGTTCTGGCTTATTGAATATTAATGGACAATTTAGGGCCAGCGTGTTTGAAAGTAGATTTAAATATATATATATATATATATATATATATATATATATATTAATATGAAAATTTTTAATTTTAATTCTTATAATTTTTTTTACTTCTTAAAAAAATTTTAAAAATATCTCTAGTATTATTTAATAATAATGTAGCATGTATGTAAATTTTTTAATACTTTACATGAAAAATCATATCAAAGTGACTAATAAAAAACAATCATAAAACTAGAGAAAAAGATTGAATTTATCAACAAGTTCAACACACTTGGTAGATAATTGTGTTTTTTAAACTTGTTGACTGAGGATTTAATTTATTGATTATACTTATGAAAAAGATTTTGTTCAAAGAAACAAAATTCATTTTACATCTAATCTCATGATATTTGACTACAGAGATACCTTAGTTTCATTAAAAGAAGAAAAGAGAAAAAAGATAGAAATCCAACACCCACGCTTTTAGTATAAACAATGCATAATTACTCATTTATTATGCTAAATCAATTAAAAGAAGGAATCTCAACACATGCATTCTATTCCATTACTAAAATTTATGCAAGTTATTACACCATTAAATAATTTTATTGCAAAACCTATCATTGTATATAATGGAAATTATGATCACATATAGAAAATTATAAGAAAAATAAGTATTTGAGTTTATAGTTAAAAAAATTTTAGTAGTGAATTATATCTCTACTTTTAAACATAAAATTAATAATATTTTTAATTTTTTATTATTTATTAAAAAAAAATTAACACCCTCCTTTAATATACTTCTAAATCCGTCCCTGTTACTCCCTTCCCCAATTCTAAACTTAAATACTAACATCCCATCCCCTAGCTAGACTTTTACAGTTTCATGATGTTTACATATCAAGTATGCATATTCCTTCATTATTATTCATCAACTTTAGTTTTGAGTCATTTCATTTTTCTGTTTTTAAAGACATTAGAAGAATAGAAGACTAACGCAAAACACGTTAAGCAATGTATTTTCTTTTTCTATTTCCAGTTGGTCTTTACAATAAGTCTTCTTATTTTTTCAAATATTGTATTATATTATTTTTATTATATTAAAAAAATTTATTTTTATCTTATTTGAGAAAGATAAAAATATTATATGGGATAAAAAAATTTCTCAAAATATTTAATGTAACTACAATTTAAAATTTGAACTCGATATTTTTTGTGAAACTAAAACTATTATGCGCTCATTGATCTATGTGTTTAGTATTAATGGTATGTTTAATTTAGGAAAGAAAGGAAAAGAAAGAAAAAAGAGTAGAAAATAAGATGATTTTAAAGTTATTTGATGGAGGAGAAAATAAAGAATGAAAGATAATTTTTATTTATTTATAAAATGTGAAAAGAAAGAAAAATTTGTATAAATTAAATGAAAAATACTTTATATTAAAAATAAAATATAGTATATATGTGGGTATTTTTGCCATTTGCGCATAGAAAGCTACTCACTAGTCCTTTCCTCTACCTTTCGTCCAAATTTGGACAGAACTTAAAATCCACTTGGGACCATGATACATCATACAGGCTCCCTTCCTTCCACTACCTGTGATTACCAAATGAAGGAACGTGTACATATATTGCCGTTTTTCTCTATGTGAAAGATTTGAACTTTGATATTAAATTAAATCCCATTAATATAACTTTCATCTGACAGAATTCAAATTTTCAATACAAATTTATGCTAATAATATGATACATCGTTAATAGATAATATTCTTTCTATAGAAAATTTATGTATTCTATTAGTACATCAAATATTCCACTCTACAATTTAATTTTCATTTGACATAATAGAGATAATCTTAACACTTAATTTTTGTTTGTAGCGAATGAATTTTTATTTGTATTGTTATGCATACCCATTACGCTAGCACTTGTGGGCGAGATGAAGTAAGCAGAGCAGCTTAGATCAAGTTTCACACAAGAAGAATCTTATGGAGTTAATAAGCGTCAAAATTTACCAAGATGAAGATGGAAGTAGCTTGGCAATGGCATTTGAAAGCGACCTAAGCCTCGAGAGAACAAGAAGGGAAACAATATGGATGCCACATTCATATATATTTTGTAAAAATCAATATTGTTTATTGCTAATAGCTTGGATATATATTTGGTAATGAAAGTGAGGTCAAATATAGCAGCTACTACCTTACAAGGCCGCAACACTCGCGCGAGCAGAGGATGGGCTTGAAAATTTCATCAAACATTGATAGTCTTTGATCATCTTGCATAATGGTATATGTATGGGTTGAGAAAGCTGTGATGTGAGCCACGTACCCATGTCAATAATATACCAACATCCTCACTTCCTTTTTTACACATGCTGGCCGTCGCAAGGTTATTATTAGCAAAGAAATACACTCACACACCACTTGTGAAGGTTATTATTAAAGTACCTACCTAGCTATATACACTTCATTATTTAGGCATCATCATTGTCTGTCTTATTCATACCTAATTACTACTACTACATACTGAATTTTAATTTGTGTACGCAAACAGATGACATGGATTAAGTGACAACGAAATCAAGTCAAAGCAGAGAAGAAAGTCCAGTTAATTAGTACTCTTATTTTCTAAATATATCGTACCAAATAGTGGAGAATAATAAGATTATTTGTGAACTCTTGCAAATGTCTTGATTACAATTTCCTCATGCATTTCACACACACGCGTGTATTAAAAAATCTGGCAGTCATAATAAGATTGAATTGAATCTCTTGATACCATTGCACGGAACAGCAGGGGAGAAGTACTTTTTTCGACTATTCTTAAATTATAATAAGTGGGAGTTATTTTATTTTTCTGAACACCCTCTGACCTGTCAGTAAAACCTTGGGTGAGTGAAACGACGGATAATTTGTGTATTAATGAATGGAGTATGTATCCAGGAAGGATTTGTAATAAAAAGAGGTAAAGATTAATCCGATCCTATAAAATTACCCAGCTTGGAAAAAGAGGGAATTATGTGGGGCCATATGATTTGTAGATTCATAGAGGAGAAAGCCGCAAAAGACGATTATATAAATCAGTGTTAGAAGCCTCTCCGTGACCACTTAACTTTGATATTCTCAGAGACGCTTCACGAACAAGTTTGAAGCAATCTCCATCCATATCATGGCTAGACCCCAACAACGCTATCGAGGTGTCCGCCAGAGGCACTGGGGCTCTTGGGTCTCTGAAATTCGCCACCCTCTTTTGTAATTCTCTCTCTCACTTGTTCTTTTTAATTTCACTTATAATAAGCTCCATTCTTGGTTATGTTAATGTTGCATACTAATTAACATTGTTGTTGTTTGGTGTGTGTTCACAGGAAGACTAGAATATGGCTAGGAACGTTTGAAACGGCAGAGGATGCAGCTAGAGCGTACGATGAAGCAGCAAGGTTGATGTGTGGGCCAAAAGCACGCACCAATTTCCCTTACAATCCCAATGAGCCACAGTCATCTTCATCGAAGCTCCTCTCTGCTACTCTGACTGCGAAGCTACACAAGTGTCACATGGCCTCTCTTTCCCTTCAAATGAGCAAGCATAAACAATCTCAGAAAGAGCCTCATCAAGGATCATCCAGCGACTCAGGCAATGCCATTGCGGGAACAAGTTCAGGCAACACCGGCTTTAGATGGCCAGAAGAGGAAGGACAAGTTGAAGTGCTAGAACAACAGCAACAATTTCAGCCAGTTCTTCAAGATGATCACATTGAACAGATGATACAGGAGCTGCTTGATTATGGCTCAATGGAGCTTAGTTTTGTCGACTCAGCCTAAGCTCTATATTATAAATTAACAATGCAGACCCCTTTTCAGGAGAGCGATTGTACTATTTACTAATGCGCCATGGAATAAAATATAGCGAGCTTTAGACCTTAGTGCCATAGGATAGGAGAGTTTCACCATGAGTTTCAATTAATGGTCAAGCATGTGGAACCAGAATGTAATCAATCATACAAAAAACAACGCATGCATATATGATGTGGACTATATTCTAGTAGATACCATTAGTAACATCAAAAGACTACAAATTTCCAACTTCTATTTTTGTTTATATCTGAATCTGAGCAATACTCATAGGTGCCCAAAATTCTTCAAAAGTCCATTATAGATGTGGGACCATGTCTGTCTTAGACGTTATATTTTATGTCTTTATTACAAACTATATGGATTATGTGGCAAAAAGAAAGACATCATGAAAAATAACGGAAAGAAAAATGGGGCTAATCATCTTATTAGTAGTCAAATTCATCTTTGTTAACAAAACTAAAACCATTGAATTATGAAGGTAAAGACGAATCATTCGCAAAGGGTTAACGCATTGTTCTAAGAAAGCCACCATTTTGGCAGTAGCAGGCGCTGGAGTCGATAGTAACAATCACCTCGAGCCATGATTAGAAGAGAAGAGAGTGATGGAAACAGAGCAAGCAACATTTTTTTTTTTTTTTTTGCATCAAACTCTGTCCAAACATAGTGTCAATCCTTTGGTGTGTATCGAAGAAATGTCTACAAATACTGCCAAATATGAATGACAAAAGATGCCAATTTATAGTGACCAAGATGGGCATTACTTCTTTAACAATAAACATTCGTATTGTTTTCCTATTTGCTTTTTCTAGTTGATAGCATACCGGACGACCTTTTTCTATTCCCTTTTGAAGTATCCTTCCATACCCGATCCTTTGTTTTCTGCGAAAGCATAACTTTTGACCCACATACTCGTCTTTTTTACTAATCGCAAGACATATCCATTCACAATCCACATACACAACTCCTTTTAATTTTTTTCCGGATTTCATGAAGCCCCTTGTTATATTCTCTTTTTCATTTTTCTGATATAAAAATGGAGAAATTACATCCGCTCCTCCTAAAGTGTTCTTAAAGGAACCAAATAAATCTAATTTAGTTGATTGAGAAGTGTGAGTGAATTGTTATAAAATATTTTGAGTTTGATTCCCATGAGAAAAAAAAAAAGTATTATTAAAATAGACACTTGACTCATATATTTCATAATGTAACAAACATTGAATTATTTTATCTAGAAGAAATGATAGTGATAATGTTAGAGATAATAAGGATAAAATTCCCTTTTTATTTAAATATAAATAATTATTTTGGTTTTAAATATATAACCCAGTGATAATTTAGTAATTGGATTGATCCCTAAATTTTATAATCTAATGTTAAAACTGATCCTAAAAATATATAATTTAATTTTCAATTGATTATTCAACATTACAAATTAATAATATAATAATTTGACAAATTTAATGACATAACAAAATTGTCACACTTTTATACATTTAATAATTAAATATAAAAAATATTCTACCAAATAGTAAATTATCCATCAATTTACATACTGAGATATCAAAATAATTATTTATCCTTTTGTTTAATAAAGTGTCACATCTCTTTCTTTCTTTAATGTTCATGTACTCTCCAAAAACTAAAAAAAATTTATAACATCTTTAATGGTAGATCATAAATTGAGATCTTAGACCACTTTTTAGTATACTTTATAAGGTCACATAGGATTGAAGATTTCTCAAGACCCCTCTCATTTTATTTTTTAATGGTAGATCTCATTTTGAGATCTTAGGAAGAGAGAAAGAGGGAAAAAATTTATTCTTTTTTGAACATATCTTAAGAATTCTTCTACAAGAACCCATTCTCCATGTTTGAAGAATCTTTCTAACTCTTTTATTAGGAAATCTAGTGAAGACCAGATATTTAAGCTTAATATCATTACTCATGATCTTGCACTAAAATTGTTCTAAGTACAATTTAAAAAGACATCAAGTGAAGTAACTGCAATTAATGCTATTAAAATTTTATTTCAAATATATTATAATTTTACTGCAATATTTATGTGTCCACAATTCACAAAAACTATAAAATATATTCTCTCTTTTTTTTACACACATATCTTACAAACAAGATAAGCTTACTCGAAATACAATTCAGCATTAATATAATTTATGATTTCATAAGGTCTAATTTCTTTAGCTAAAGTGACTAGATCCAAAATAATAAAGAAAATACACGCCTTTAACAACGTCAAGTCGTGAATTGAGCTTTTCAAAATATTGCAGTCACTTCAATTGCAAAAATAGTAACTAATTAACCAAGTAAAAAAAATGAGGTTATAAAACTACAATCTCTCGATCTGCTCTATCGCCTTATCAAATCTCAAAATATGGATTGATTCATATGGTTCACTCTCTTTCTTTCATTATTTTCATGTAAAATATTAAAATTTCAATCTATAGCGAGAACATTTCTCTTGTTGATACAATAGCCCAGAGTTAAAAGTCCACATGATGCAAACAAATCCATACAGAATATCTTTCACATTTTCTTTTATCATTTCATTTTTTTCAGAAGAAAAATACTAATTGGTAGCCTTATCTGTCACTTTTGTGATGCAATTAATTCTTCATCCGGCAACTTTAAGCATGTGCATGGAGACTGTCTTCCATGCTTACAATCAAGACAATGTTTCCAACAACGCGGACCAGTATGTCCCTTGAAATTGCAATCATGCCAAAGTCATAATATGATTGTTCTGATTGCAAAGGAATAGTACAGACACCAGAGAAAATAGTGTCAAACATTGCAGGTAGTGATCATACATTGAGATAAAATGTAATGCACATTTTCTAGCCATATGAGGTCATCTTATTCCTATTTTTTTGAAGTACAAATGCATAATTTACCAGATTTATCAAGTACGAAATTAAAACATGAAGCTACAAAACCAAAACAACCAGGGAAGGGGTAAAACAGTAAAAATATTGAGCTCACTTTGGAAATCCATACTAAGTTTGTCTAATGTAATTATGTAAACAAAAATGGGTTTACTGTTTTTGGCGTCTGTTAGTGGGATCTTTTTGCATGCTCACCGGGTGAAAAGAATGGCTGTTATAATCTTAAAATCTTCTGCTTCATCATTTTTTACTACCATGTTGATCTAACTTTCGTAAATTTAAATCTTTGTAAAGGTGGGTGGTACAAAAAACACCACTATTATAACCTCATGCCTAATGATTATTCATCTATCTGGTAATTGATTTTGTCTCCCACAACCGTTTAAAGCACAAATTTGATAATCTTAAGGACATGACTATGAAAAATATATTTTCTGTGTAGCTGAATCATAATATCTTTCTCTTTGATGGGATGTTTCGCCTTAACCAGCCCCTCCCTCATCTCTTCCGATCCCCAAAATAAAAGGATACCATAAATCAAGGTCATATCATATCTCGGTCTAAGCTAGTTAAGATGCTAAGCAATAGGCCCTCAATCGATTTGGCCTGAATTATATAAGAGGGGGGGGGGGGGGGGC
>PYAF01004508.1:138709-151732 GCA_007407185.1 Glycine tomentella | reverse complement strand
TTCAAAGTTGAAAGAAAGTATATCTATATATTTTTTAAAATTTGAGGATAAAATTTGTTAATATAGAAATACAAGAACATAAGACTAAATTTAATAAATTTATTAGTGATTTGTGATTTTCAAATGATACTATAAAATTACTTTATAGGTTAAATTATAATTTTGGTCTTCTTAGTTTTTTAAATCCTTGATTTTGATTTTCTTTAATTTTTAATTATAATATTTGGTCCACCTAATTTTATAAACTAGAGATTTTGGTTACCTGATAGATTATTAACTAATAATTATGATTATTAGTGATATTTAATTAATTATAAATTAAATAAAAATTATTAATTACTAATTTTGTTTAATAAAAAATTATTAACCCTAATGTTGGTGGGGTAACATGTGATAGTAGAGGTAGAAGAGGAATTCAGGGAGAAGAGAATGAGCACACTATTGTGGAGAATTAAGATTATTAATCATTTTTATTAATTTTTAATAATTAATAGTTTTAATTAATTTATAATTAACTTAATAACTCAATTAATCAAAATTATTTGTTAATAATTTATCAAAATAACCAAAATCATCAATTTATAAAATTAAGGAACCAAATGTTACAATTAAAAATAAAACCAAAATTATAAATTTAAAAAACTAAAAATACCAAAATTATAATTCAGCTTAGTCTACGATGTCTATATAAAAGCAAACTACAAGCACAATTACAAATCTGGACATATTGTCTTATTGACATTTGGCAAAAATGATGGCAAAATGGTTATTTTGCCAATTATTTCAATGGGCACCAAAAAAAAATTACAACCATGCGCTTCTCTGGCAACTTTCTAACTTTTAACTTAGCTTAGCTTAGCAATCTCTGAATGAACGTGCTATTTTGTTTTTTCTGATTTATATTTTATTTGGAATGAATTGGTAGTTTTGCATCTCCTTCTCCCATTTCTCTTCTAGAATCTTCTCTCTTTTCTTTTTTCTCTTATGTTTCTTTTCTTCCTCACCACACTTTCGTTGCTGCCTTCTTCACCGCATTATGGTTGTTGCCTTCCTCAACACTACACTTTAGAGGAAAAATTTGTAATTTTTTTCCTGTAAAAGCAACAGTAATTCCACACGTATTTAAGGTATTTTTTCACTTTTCATTACAAAGTTTTGATTTTATGAAATGAGTATATTTTGTTTGTGCAGTTTTTTTTTTCATTTTATGTTTGTGCAATTTTTTCCTATTTTTTATCCTTTTGATTAGCACCTATGGGTGTGTTGAGCTATAGTTTTATGTGATAAAAGTCAATATATAATACATTTCACTGTCATTACCTGAAATTCATAACTTACGAGCAGTTGTTGTGACCACTGTTATATAGGAAGATATATTTTTGGAGATGGGTGTTGATATTTTTGTTTTATTGCATATTAAGCTAAATCACACTCCATGTAATTTCCTTCGTTATTTCCTCCATACAATTGTTAATGCATCTCTATTCAACTTTTTTTTTCTTCTAAGGGTTGCAAATTTATTTCTTTTGCATTTTATATTCAATATCCATTTACGTGAACAGTTTTATTAGAAATAATTTCAAATAAAACTATAGAAGTAATGATAACACGTTTTGCTGCTTATTCCTTTGTGTTTTTCTCCTTTATTCACACAAAGCATTTTCCTGTAAATAAGGCAAGTGCTACATTGTTGCAACACGTGATCGGGACATGAAGAGGAGAATTTGGAAGGTAAAGTCATTATTCACTTTTTTTTCTTTGGTTGTTTTATTAATATCAGACCCTGATGCATGACCATGATCTATGTTTCTGTATTACAGATTCCCGGTGTTCCAGTAATGTACATCACAAAACACACTTACTCAATTGAGCGATTGCCTGAAGCAACAATTGATGAAGGTAGATACTCTAATTTAGAGAAATTTATAGCGACTAATTTTGGAGATAGGTGTTGCCTCATTTATGGTATCATTAATCTATTTCATCTAGGTCTCATTTTTGTGTAAACCCAGCTCTGATACAAGCGGCAACAACACCATTGATGCCATTGTTGGATATGTGTTAATGTGTGTGTGACAATGCATGCATCCTTGATTGAATGTTTATTTTTCCCAAATACAAATACCATTTACTGGTTATTGGGTATTCACTCTTTATTATCCATAAAAGAGAATTAAACGCGTAATGGATCAGATCATCTTTGACTCTGATTTCACTTGGTTAAATATCATCCTCTCAAATGTACATGGTAAAAAAATTTATGGTGAAAGACAATACCCGATTCAATTAGAAAAAGGAAGTTGTCGTTAGAGAAATTTAAGGGTTTTTGTACAATTATTTTTTGGGCTCATAGTTGAATGAGTTTGAACATTTTAGAAAAATGTATTTATCGGAAATACAAAAGATGACCAAAATAGTTTTTTTCTAAATGCTATTTTAGTGTTGGTTTTGCAATTTTTACAAGTTGTCTGTGTTGCAAATTATATATATAATTAAAATTATCTGACTTGCCCGTATAACTAACAGAGCATTAGTTTTATTTTACCCAAATACATAAAAGAAAAAAAAAATAATTGTTGTGTATAACAATATTTTGGGTGTTTACTTTTACTATCTTATCATTTATTACATTTTATATTTTTTTCATTTTGCAAAAAAATGTTGAATGAATTATTGTGATAATAATATTTTCCTTATAAAATATAGTAAATACTTCTTTATAATGCTTTACATTTTCCATAAATCAAAATATATGTTTGTTTTCTTAGGTTAGTGAAGACTTATTATTAATGACAGTTTGTAAGTTTGTACAAAGGGGTTTATGAGATTTTGGGATTGTTGATGAATCATCAAATCCAAAAAGGTTTATGATATTTTGAGATAATTTTGTTTTTTAAATCTCAAATTTTTTGTTAAAAATAGTTTAATGTAGACTGAATTTATCTAGATATATTTAGAAATTTTCAAAAGAAACAAGGTATCTGCATTGTACAATGCTTATTATCTAACTTTGTTCATATTTAGTGTGGTGTTCATGTTCCAAAATATGAAAATTCATAATTAAAACACATTATTAAAATTATTGAATTAATACAAAATCAACATTATAATAAAAATATTTGAGGATAAGGATGTATATCATATAATTTAATTAATCAACAAAATAAAAAAATATAGCATCACATCTCCATGAAATAACATAATCAAATTTTAATTTATAGGATAATTAATATAATCATTGTCTCAAAATCACATATGCAACTACTAAAACAACTACTTTATTCCTCTAAACTTAAATTAATCAATCAATGTATAACTTTGTGACAAATTTACATCAATCACTAAATTCCAATTTTTTTTTCCTTTGTCTTAAATTAATGTTTGTCTTTTATAATATATTATCATCTTATCATTAATACCTATTATCATAATCTTAATAACAATACTCTCTAATTAATTAAATCCAAAATCAAATAAATCAATACAAATCAAGTAGTCCGTGGTTCTACCCTAGTTTATGACGGAGTCTAGGGTATGCAACCCAAACTCCTGCGCAACTTATGAAATATGACCTGCACCGTTGGATTCGTTTTAATTTTCATCCTACGGTTCTTATTTTTTACATTTTATTTTTTATTTTTTCTCAATCTTCCCTTTTTACCCTTTGTCTTTTACCTCTCTTCTCTCTCTGCGTTCCTTCCAGAACCTTCGATCGACAACCGTCCACCACCATCTCTCCACGCAGGCGACGGGAATGGGGCCGGAGACGGCAGAAGGCGACGGAGCGGAGTTCACACATGCACATAGCAGCTTCTTACAGTAGCCATGGCGGTGTTCCTGACGCAAGATTCTGAGAAAGGAACCATCGCTAGTTCGCATCGCAAAAATGGCAAGGAGTGTGAGGAGTGCAAGGGAGAAGATGGTTACGATTACTATTCGCGGCTCCACACCACGCCGTGAGCACATAGAGCTCGTCGGTATCCCGCGAACAAGATCTCCACCGTGACATCTCCACTCATGTTCAACCAAAAAAGTCAAGAAATTGAAGGTACAGTCACGAGAATGAGAGCCACCATTCAGCCGCACCGGTGAACGCCAAGTCCATGACGGGGGAAGAGGTGCGAGCACCAACTGCTTGTTGCTGGAATCACCGTTGGCCGCTGTGTGGACTCTTGGGGGCGATGGTGGTGGCAATGATGGGAGGAAGACGAAGGGATGGAAGCTGAGAGGTGTGGTGCGATGAAGATAAAGGTTATTCAGGAAATGTACTAAAAAAAGAAAAAGAAAAAAGTAAAATTAAATAAAAAATAATCGATCCAACGATGCAGACCATATTTCGTAAGTTGTGTAGGAGTTTGGATTGCGTACCCTAGAGACTCCGTCCTAGTTTATATTGTTTGTAGATAACTTATTATTTTCTATTCTTTTTATTTTCCCTTATAGACAGATTATAAAAGTGTACCTAACTGCAAAAGCTTTTATTTCCGGAAAGGACATATAAGTAAAAGTGTAAAACCAAACAAGCCATAAATGCCAAACAAAAAAGGAAAGAGCGTCACCCCACCCCTGATTCATTTCACTGCATTGTAACAGTATGGTGGTGCTTGTCGTTGCTTGCTTCATTCGTGTCGTTTTCTATCTCTTCATTCAACTTCAACACCACTTTGCCTTTTATTCTGTCATCTCAAACTGCAAACTCGTTTCTTGCGCAGGGCAAGACAAACAAACATGGAAAACAATTTGCTCCCTTGCGCCCAATTTTGCTGTTAATCTCAAACACCTTCCTCCAATCGACCCCTTTCGAAAGGTTTTCTTTTTTCTTTATTATTTTACAATTTTAAATTTGGGTTTGTGCAAACTTTTCTTCTTTTTATTGGGTTCAAAGAAATTCATTCTTTTTGCAGGGTAAGTTGAACAATTCTTGTAGCAGAGCTGCTGCTAAAGCTTTGAAGCGAAACCCCAACCAGGGAATGAAGTTCGTTGCTTCTGATAAAGACATTGTCAAAAATCCCTCCTCGGGAATGGGAAACATTGTCCTCGAAGACACATCTTCAACTTCATCTAACCAAAATACAAAGATTCAGCCTTGTGGCAACTCAACCTCTCCAACCCAGACAGAAGAAGGTGCAACACATTGCTTTGTTTGGTTGTTTTCTCTTTCAAGCATGCTGCTTCTATCTTTGTGTTGATGTGAAGCTCTTTTTCGGGTCACGTAAATTGCCTATCTTTTGGACCTTTTCAAAATTGTTCTTCATTGTCATTTCTCATTAGTCATTACTATGTGCTAGATCTTTAAGTTGTTCGTGGATAACCTTTTTGTTATTGGTTTAGTTCATTAAAAAGTTCTTATTTGTTTTTGACTTAGGTCCGTCTCTTTTGGAGGATATCTTATTCTCCTCTAAAGTTCTACTTCTTTCTTCCAAAAATGCTTCTTTTATCAAAATTATAGCCCCTTTGATTGTATGGAATACTTTGTACGAGATCTGCGCTGTGAACTGTTGGAAACCCCCAATATTTGAATGTTGCAAAGAGGAAGGCCCAACTCATACGGAATATTTCTACATTGTGGTGTTTAAATAGTGTTTGTATACAAATGACTACTTAGAAGTTACAATTATGATCAACTGACAAATATTAGGCCACATTTTGTATGTTGGCAGTTGCAATCTCAGATAAATTAGTATTGATGTAAATCAAGTGCTAAAGGAGGGTTAGAAATTTGTTTTATTATGCCAAAGAAAAGTCGTATAAATTGTAACGGCATGCAAATTTATTTAATTTCATTCTTGCTCATAAGATTTTTATTCCATTTCATGCTGGTATCTAACTTGTATTTGTCTTGATCTAGTAATTGATTGCCATGAAAGTTGTTCAATTACTTGACCAGGCATCATCCAAGATTTGAATAAACTTGGAACAAGTGTCCTTTAAATTTATGGTAGTAAATGCATGATATTCCTAAGCAGCTACTATTTTGCTGCTTCTGTTTGCCATCATGATGAAACTAAAGGAAATATAATTATAAATTTTCTTTTTGTTATTCTCAGTGACTAGTTGATGTTTATCTTAGGTTCACCTTCAAGGTTATTATTGAGATAGAAGCATCGAGAAACATAATAGAGTGCTTTGGTGCCCCTCATGGAAAAAAGAAAGCAGTAGCAGACCACGCAGCTGAGGGAGCATTATTGTACCTAAAAGTATACAAGATGTATGATGAAAAACCAATAAATAAAAAGTAGATTATTGGGCATCATCAGCAGCCAAGATTTCCACAGCCACCAAATCTATTTCATTCTTCAGTGATACTCTCTAGACTCGGTTGCCAATGTTCAGAAGACCATACATTCTTAGGAGAGTTTCTTAACCCATTTCCTGTCAAATCTTTTGTCCTCTTCCTGGTTAATGTATTGCCATTAAAAAGGTGAGCACTGCTTGATGATGTTCTTGTTTCTTTTGCCACATCACTAACATTTGCTTTAGTCCTGCCTCCATTAAACAGACTCACGAAACAACTATCATGTGATAAACCACCATTCTTATCATTAATATTTAGACTCAAATTTCTTACATCTGCTCTGGTTTCAGATTTCTTGATCTTATTTTTGGAATATTGCTTGTAGATATCGGATTGCTTTGCACTACTTTTATTCCTGAAGACACAACAAGTGGAGTGCACACCATCATTTTCCTCTTTGCTGGATTTTGTGTTGCTAATTTCATCAACTGAAGAACTGGTTGTAATTTTGTGAGCAGGAGAAGGAGAAGGAGAAGGAGAGCTTCTTGGAGAAAGCCTTTGAAGCTTTCTTATTGTGCTATTTGGAACTACATAGTACTTTTGTCCAAGCATGAGCACTGTCTCTGGTTCAACAACTGCCCATGGTTGCTGGAACACATATGGATATGCAACGCGGCATCTTGGATAGCGGCACATAATCTCTGCTGCAGCCACTGGTCTGTCATGGAGTTCAACATGGCCACCAGGATGGACAATCTGGAGAAGCATGGTTTTTGAATTATTAGCACAAATCCAGCTTGATAATGTCATGGTTTTCCCTGTGTCTTGTCTTGGGAGTGCAGGGTGGGTGGGGGAGGTAGAAAATAGAAATGAGAGCAAGCTGTTCTAAACTCATTGGGAAGAGTATATAAGTATTTCATCAAGGTCAAGTGGGAAAAAACATACAAAACATGCGGTCTTGGCTGTTACTGATCTCATTCATTGGTAGTATCGTAACAATTGTTTCCTATCGAGGCATAGTAGATTGAATTTGTATTCTTCTCTTGTTTTCTTTTACTGGAATGCATTTCAATTATGCCCTACTAAGCTGACATTTTATAACGCATTAATTTTTCACCATGGAACTATACAAGATGCCCCATTCCTTCGAGCACAAGCTTTTGACTTGCTGGAACCTCTACATATCTCTCATCTCGGTGTGCAATAATAAAATGATAAAATGGGTCAATTTAGATAAGCTTTACCACAGTATTTATCAGAGAATAAAATGAAGTAAATCAAATAAAACTTATTTCAAAAGTTAAAATTAATTTACTAGATTCAGTTTTCGAAAAATTTAGCTGAAAGAACTTAGGAAGTTTATCTAAATAAGGTCAATATAATTAGAAGCTAACATAAGTTACGATCACAGAATCATGAGATGTTCTGTTCGTTAAGATTTATGTAGTTGTTGGAGATTTTGTTGGGAACAAGAAACATCTCGTGTACTCTACTAGAAATTTAGATGCACTAGCGAAAATTATCTGTCTATGATGGCAGTGACTACGTTTTTCCTTCGTGGTTAATTCAGATAATCTCTTTCAAATGAACATTATTGCCAAAACGGACGGTATCACAAATATTCTAATCAGATCCAATTAGAAGTTATAAAGCATATGCTAAAGCTGAGTAAGCAATTGTTTATTGGGAAAGGCACTAAACTCCATGAAATTGATGATTACGAAGGAACATCAGATTCTTACAAAGATGGTTAGAGGAATTCTACATTCTCCGTGCGTTCATATCTGTGGAATCCAAACAAATGATTAAGCATGCAGGTTATTTTATAGTACTCAGAACTCTGAATCGTTAATCTCGAGAAATAGTGTATACTGTATACATAAAAAACAAAGTCGAGAACGCAATCTTGGATTATATTTTCTGTGTTTTCTAGCTCGTTCTTGTTGTTTTCCATGAGTTGACTTGAAAACAAATTTGCGTACCCTGTTCTTATTAGGTTGCTTCTTGTTAGCCAAAATGCCAAATTGGAAGAACGGGTATCCATCCGAATAAAAAAGATTCGGGACTTTATACATCAAGTTGTAAGTTTGATCCTCGGAAGGATTCTCACCTTCATGTCTTTTTCTCAATTATCAAGTGAGACAATAATGTGAAATGTATTTTTTTTTTAAGAAAATGTTAATTTAATTCCTCATCATACCAAAAAAATATGGGCCAATTTTGATTCTTTTGAACAGTGAAAATAAGAGTAAGGAAGACTTTGTGACTTCAAGATATTGAAGGTCTCAGACTAAAAAAATAAAAATAAAAAATAGGAAAAGACTTCCTATTATACAACTTCCACTTTGGTTAAGAAATCAATAAAATAATACCCATGTGACCCTTATTATTCCTGCTATTTCGTAAGTATAAGACTGAGCTACAAACATCCAACTTTTTAGTATCCTCTTTACTGTAAACTTATAGAATAATAAGGTTGAACATGATTTTCATGTTCGAATGTCATGAAAGAAGACTAGAAGCAGTAATCATGATGAAAACCCCGTAGATAAGTTTTCTTTTTATGATTAATGATTTATATATTGATAGTTGCATTCGTCTTGAATACCCACAAAACAAAAGCATATTTCAGCTAGACAGCCTCCAAATTAATCTTAAGAGTGCCCTCATAACTTGTAAAGATGGTAATATCACCATGATTTACGACTAAAAAGAAGAACCAAATCGCAATCATGAATAATTACAATTGGATAATCCTCTTTGGCTCTTTGTAGTAATTACAATAACAAAATGTTAATAAAGTGCACAAATACCATAGTTGAAAAATGAAAACACAAATTTTCAGTATCAATGAGAGTTCTCTGAGCTGATTGGTTCTGTAACTCTTAGTGACCCTCCAAGCTCAACTGGTACTAAAGGGATAAGAGAGTGCAACACATCTGTTATTAGTGGCCTATAACTTGGTTCTGATTGCACACAGAGTACAGCCACTGCAGCAACCTGTAGAATGTTAACATGAACTTAAGATTATAAGATATATAGCATTTATCACTAGGCAGGAAAATTTGTGATTATGGTGCTTTAGGTTAATGAACCTGATACAAATGCTTCAAATCCATTGTGTCTCTGATAACAGGATCTATAATACTTGGAAGCTTTGATCTGTCGGTTAGCTGAGGCATGGCCTGCAAATTGAAAGTTGTGACCATCAAGTACTGCAGAATTGACGTTTTCTTCATAATTCTCCATTCAAAAGGCAGGAGAGAAAACATACCCATGATACAAGGGATTGATATTGGTTCGAGGTCATGTTCTCCATGGGTTTTTTCCCGGTTAGGAGTTCTAGAAGGACAACCCCAAAAGCGTAGACATCGCTCTTATCAGTTAGTTTACCTGAAAATCTGGCTATTGTTATATATTCGTTTTGAAGGAAAATGAAAAAAGAAAAAGATCAAGTTCCATAGTTCTAGTTAGCTTAAAGTGATTAATGGGAAACAATTCACTAATGTGCCCCTTTTTACCAACAAAAGTAAGCTGGTAATTGTACAATAACCAAAACTATTCCCACTTGGCTCAATCGGCTACATGAATCAATTGACATCATTAGGATCTACCAAGTTCTTTTAATGTGTTCCACAAAAGTTTTGTAAGGCTACGTTTTGTTGAATGTCTAATTATGAATGGAATGAAACATGTAGGAAGGGAATGGACTAGAATAGAGTGGAAGGGAACAGAGTTACCATTCCATTGTTCCGTTATTTTATCATGGAATAGATGATTCCATCCTCATGCCCTCCAAACTGAAGGGAAAGAAAGGAAAAGAAGGGTTTATTCCATTCCTTCCGTTTACATCTCATTCTGTTCCACTTCATTTCATCTCTTTCAATCAATTCAAATTTTCTTTTAGGTCTACCAGCTTCCTCTATTCCTCTTAATTGGACTATCTTCCTTTATATTATAAATCACAACAAAAAAAGGAGCAATGAAGCGTCTCAACAGAAGGTCAAAGGGTAGACAGAAGTAATGTTTCTAAGGAAAGACTAAACTACAACCCCCTGATTCAAGAAAGAAACAACAATGTAACAAGGTTTATGTTGACATTTTTATGATAATAAATATTCTTGTATACCATGTGATATGTACTCAGGAGCCACATATCCTAAAGTTCCTGACATCTTCATGTTCTTGTGTTGCGTTCCCAAAACCATAGCAAATCCAAAATCTGATAACTGAATCACAAAACTCAGTAAAGGAAAGTAAATAAGATGATTAATTGACAACATGTAAGATTAACAAGTCAATCACAATCTAACCTTGGCATTAAAGTTAGAATCCAGAGAAACATTAGACGATTTTAGGTCTCTATGAATCACAGGAGGATTGTTGTGCTCGTGGAGATATTCTAATGCTCTAACAGACAATATGCATTAGACAATATAGATAAGACAAGGAACATTAAATTAGTCTTAAGTAGAATAAGCGTCATAAATTCACCTGGCAACATCAACAGCAATTCTTAACCTTAGAGGCCAAGTTAAAGATGACCCCCGATTAGGCCCTACAATTGTTTATACCAATGAGCAACATATGATAATTAAGTTCCCAATATAAGATTTCTTTTTCTATCTTTTCTTGATCAACATTAATGAAAAATGTACCATGCAATTGAGTTTCCAGAGATCCATTCTCCATCAATTCATAAACAAGAAACCTCGATTCACCATGAATACAATAACCCATAAGTTTTATGATATTCTGATGCCATATCTTGCTCAACCAACTCACTTCATTCTGCAATTTAGTGCAATAACTAAAGGTGAATTCAGAAGAGGGGAATATCAATCAGATCCCAGGAAATACATACTCAAATCTGACTCTAAAGGATCATCACCTCAAATTCTCTATCAGCGTCACTGTCTGCTTTCTTAACAGCTGCCTGGAAATGTTCATCAAAATGAGCTCTGTAAACAATTCTAGAACCACTCTCTCCCATAATATTACTTGTGCTAAAGCTGTTTGTTGCAGCCTCTAACAGCTGATAGTCAAAAATAGCAACTGAACTCTTTTTATCTGCCATCCTAGAGTAGTTAAGTTTAGCATTAACCGAGCTTATGGTTTCCCCTTTTGCAGCCTCTGCGAGTTCAATAAATAAATGAATGAGCAGTGGAAAAGTAATTTTCTATGTTTGCATTACCACCGTGCAAAAGCAAAAAGAAGACCCAAATAAAAGTTTCACCAGAGAAAATAGTCATACCGATGGTTTCTTGGCTTTTACTTTTGGAGCATCTTAAGTTTTTATGTCGACCGAACCAGACATATAACAAGAATAGGAAGACTCCAAAAAGAAGAGCAGAACAAGCAACTAGTGCGATTAGAATTCTCTTATTCAAATTCTGGTGGTGCACTGTTCTAATCTCCTGAATTCCTGTTTCAATATAGGACAACACTACAACTCATTAAGCAGCATATACTGAAACTTATATAAGAATTCACATCAAATAAAATGTTGATGGGGGATTACAACTCATGAAAATAAATTTAATATGAACAAATTGGTAGGGAGGTGACTCAATATGTTGTTTGGAATGTCAATTCAAAATTCTCAACCATTAATTCAAGTGTGATTTTGAGACACAATAAATTGAATGTGTGATGACAATTTCTAAGAGGGGTGACTCTTGGAATTATAGTAAGCAATCAATTAGTGCTTATTCAAGAAATCTTCAGAAGTCCTTCACCACATTATAAATAGAGGTTCTTGAGGTGAGAAGAACTACCCAATTTGAAGAGGGGGACATGTGCCCAAGCAACAGAGACGTGACTCTAAGAGAAGTGAGATAGTGATTATCGTTCTTTGTAACTTTTGAGTTAGAGACTCAGGTTTGTAGGGTGATACAATATTTGTTGAGATGATTCTGGTAGACATAGAAAACAGGCGTTGAATCACGTTAAATTCATGTCTTCCGCTATTTTTATTAACCATGTAGTGTATGAGGTTTTCCTCAGCCAAAGTAACATGTTAATGTCTACCAATGAAGGTTTTATTATTTTCCATGGACTTGAGCACCAAACAATGCAAAATTTTACTATCCTTTAATTTCAGGATTGCATTTTTCAGAACCACACTTGAATATATTATGAAAATGATGACATGACACCAACCATAATTCAAGGAAAACTCGCGATGAGAGAGAAAATAGGAAGTAAAAACAGCAGAGTGAGGTTTTGTAGGTAAAGTACCTGGAGATTCAGCTTGTGCATTCTGAGAAAGAGAAATGGAGGAAGCAGCATGAAGAATTGGTGAGGAAAAAGAAATGCTTAGCACCCAAATAGGCAGGAAGAGAACAAGAAGATTCATCAAGGGAGTGGAATAACTTGTTGGCAAGAGAAGCTTCTTTCTTTTCTTGTTCAATTTTGAAACGATTTGTGGCAGTGGAGAAATGGACAAAGTCACAAAAGGTTCTTCTTTCAGGAAAACCGAGAAAGCACTTTTTAATCCATTTTTAATTTGGTGATTGATGAGCCAACGATGATGAGAGGATGCAACATGAAATCACGTGGAAGTTATCTAAAGGTGAGAGAGGAGAGTTCAAAAGTTATTAAGGCACACAGGGTTTGTGAGATGTAGAACCTGCATGTGGGTCATCACCATTTATGCTACACCAACAAAAATTAATGCAAGGATTTTTCTAAGCTGCTTTGCGCTTTGCCTTTGCCAACTTTTGGAACATAAAGGTCGTCCAAGAACTCTTTACCTATTTACCTCTTTTTTTTTTTTTTTTTTTTTT
>PYAF01004508.1:113365-138609 GCA_007407185.1 Glycine tomentella | reverse complement strand
GAAGAGAGAATGGAACGTTTATTATTACGTACTGCATCTTGGTGAATGTTTAAACCATACTCACAGAATAATTGTTAACGGTATGTGACTACTCCATCTTGGTGAATGGCGATTGCATTAGCATTTAGCTAACATTAGATTGTGGCAATGTCAGCTGTAATTTTCACGAAACAATACAGCTTGCCTGGAAATTAAACCCATGGCCGAAGGGAAGGGTGAAAACAACAAAGAAATACAATAAACTAAAGGGAAATAAAACAGCAAGTTAGCCATAATTATAGTCATGTAATGCATATTGTATCATTACTTTTGTCTAGGAAGGTGCTGGAACGTGTGATAGCATCACATATGTCACGTGAACTCTTTATCATAAAAACCATCGAATCAACAGGAGGAAAACATAGACAAAATAAACAAATTCGTAAGCTGTGATCTTTATGTTGGTGCCGTATTAGTCGTAAGTCAAATTTGCTTATGTTCTTCAAATCATTAATTAGTCCTTGGTCAACTTGTCAACTTGATCATGCCTTAAATATCCCGTAAACTGTTGTTCTCTCCCTCCAATTTAGATTTTTATTTTATTTTTCATTCTTACAAATTTTTTAAAATTTTTGTAAATTATGTTTATTTTATTTTTAGTCCTTACGATATTTTAGATAACATTTTTGTCATTATGTCAAGCGTTACATAAAGTGTCTTAAAGACTAAAAATAAACCAAACATAATTTACAAAAACTAAAAACAAAAAATAATTTTATAAAAACCAAAAAAATAAATTACCGAGACAAAATATATTTAAACATAATATATATATATATATATATATATATATGAAATTTGTAGCCTACATAGTTTTTTAGTATTAATGTGCTAGGAAAATATAACTAAATATTATATTAAAATACATTAATATATACTAATTTGTTCACATACTTGTAATGAAAAATAAATGTGTACACATACTTATTTTTTAGTACGAGTATATTAAAATTATTAATGAAGTTTTTATATATGTATAAATAAAATATTTCATTAATAATATTAATTATTGTATTTATGAAATGATATTAATTTTAATAATATTATAAATTTAATAAAAAAAACTCGATTTATACTATTACATTGAACACATTTAATCTTTAACACCGACTTGAAAACTTATGAGAGACGCATTTTTGCTTTAGACTGACAATGAATAATATTTAATTTTTATTAATATGTTTTTTTAAAAATAAAATAAAAAAATTGGCAGCACATCTTTATAGATTTTTAAAATATTAATAAAAAATTTGTAAAAAAATACAATTTACACTATGAATTATGCTAAGTAGCACTCAACAGCTCCACATAGTCATCCTCGTGTGTTGCTCAGAGTAAGCATGGTTCATGGCAGATACCAATCTATATCTATGATCTATCAGAACTAAGAAGGCATAAATGTGTAGTTCTAGCCACCCATGCTAACGATCCATCCCTTTGTATTTACAATGATGTTTATTAAATGCCCACACTGCAATTTAAGACTTCTACGCGATAACGACAAAGATTTCCGAAAGTATAGATTATCATACGATGGTTTATGAATAATTTTAGACTCACACACGTTTAAGATTATAACACAAATTAAAATTTAAAAAATAATTAATCTTGTGTTCATATGAAAATTATTTATAATTTATAATATAATTGTTTATCTCTTATTTATTGTTTTAATATTTTGTATATTATTAATTTCTCTTTTTCTATAAAGATGTAATTAAAAAATAATAAAACGTTATCTTGAAGTTTTAAAATGATAGAGTAAATAGTTTTAAAATGATAGAGTAAATAGAAATTAAAAAAATATATATTTAAAAGTGAAAGATTGTAAAGTAATAAAACAAAATGTTAATGAACAAGATTAACAATAGAGTACTGGTAAAAAAAATCAAATAAAACATAAATTTAATAAAAAATAATAGCAATTTAAATATAAAATAATTTGACAGGTGTAGTATTTAGATAAAATAGTAACTCGATCAAAATTTTAAAATGAGCTGAAATAAAGATAAATTTGTCTCATTTTTTCCATTACACCCCTTATTAAGTAATGGAGAAACATAAAGGAAACCAAAATAAAATTATAAAATTCATTAGCATTCTATACCTACCCACATTGTCTATACACCACAATTTTTATGAGAGAGAAGAAATGTAAATGAAAATGATAATGTGATCCGAGAGAATAATCTTTCATATATTACTAATAGGTTCTTGACATATTTGAAATTACGAATAAGTATCGAATATAGCTTTAAAAATTACAAACAACGTTATGCATTGCTAATGATCCTTACACATGTCCAATGCCACTAGCAAATGAAATGGCACTAATCTCCAAGAGCCAACCGCTTAATCCATTTGAACTTTAAATTGGACCATCCTAGCTAATGGACCAATAAAATGATCAATTTTTTTAGAACCAACATCCTCATCCTTTCGAACTTAAGGCTCAATAGGTCAACCTCTTTGCCCCTTTGGTTCAATGACCAAGGGGGTTGAAGTGCATCCAAAATCACAAGTTAGATAAATAAGTTCAATCCATATAAGCTAGTATGTACTCGATCAAGTTAGAAGACAGAACTGGGACAATCTCTATCCATTCTAAATTTCTAATGTACACTTTGAATCATGTATCCGTACTTATTCTCCTTTGAACCATTCCTTGCAGACTAATTATACTAATTCGATCTGTGTATAATAGTTTAATTATACAAATTCGACTATGTGTATAACAATTTTCTAATATGTAAATCTAACCATAATCGATGCCTTTGCTTAACTTCTTTCATCAATCGCTTTAACTGTTAATTTTGAATTTGAAAAAGATTTTGTCTCTAAGCGCTTTTAAACTCCACCTGCTTTAATATATTTATCAAAACCTATTAAACTCCACCTGCTTTTTATATATATATATATATATATATATATATATATATATATATATCAAAACCTCATTTTCATTGAAGTAGATAATTTCGACAACAATTTTAACTTCTTGATATTTTAGTTCGCATTTTGCTGACTTGCTCCCTCTTTATCACCCAGATAATAAAATTATCTAAGTTTCATAACTTAGCAAATTTTACATAACAAAGCTAACAACAATACAGAAAATTGCAAGATTCAATTTCCAACATCTGAATCAAATGACTCTACATGAACGGAACTATCAACCATATGCTTTTGTTCATACCAACAAATAAATGCAGTTTAATGGAAGGCACCACCGACACTGAATAAAGCGCAAGAACCAGACCAAATCGATGCACGCAAAGTTCTTTTTTTCAAAACGTATAGAAAGATGAGAGCATTTTTTTTAACTCACGTGATTTCATACATATAAATCACACCTTCTGAAACTTATAATTGTTTTGAAAATTAAACATGAACATTGTCTCCTACTCTCCTTCAAGTCATGATGAGTATTATCTTAGCCTAATTATTCACTCTAAATCTACAGACAGACAAAACAATTAATGCAACCCAACCCCGTTGACAATATATTCTAAGAACATTTTATCTTCATCAATTTTCCAACAAGTGTGCAATCCTCCATTCCAATACTCAAAAGTCAAAATAAGAAGAATATAGATAGCTTTTTAAGAAGTCTTACAGATCCAATAGCCATTGCCTTTTTTCAAGAATTAATCATTAAAAGGAAATAATAATAAAAAGATGGGTACTATCTACAGAATCTCACCAAAAAAAATTAAAAAAAAAAAAACAGTTAATCAAATGCAACGAAAAAAAAAAACTTTACATGCGAGGATCAACATATGAGAAATGATATATTAGGCACAAGGATTATTAAGGAATATAATGCATAGTTGACTTTCGTTGATGCAGAAACCATTCTATCGATAATCATCGCAACAATCAAATGACCAAAGAAAACTATACTTACCATTTCAACTATATATACTCTTAGGAGGTTCCAGCCAATTAAATGATCCAATAACGCATCCAGTCTCTGCAAGGGAAGGTTTATACTTTATACAATTAATAAAAATACCAGATGAACGTGGAGAAAAAAAATGAGGACTTTGGATCCCAACCAATTGTGGGTATTCACTTGCATTGTTAATGTCATCATCAGAAACGTTTCTCCTACGTACGATGTTTTTTTTATTAAATCTAAATGACTATTTTAAAGTGAAATTTTCTCTCCTTATCAAATTTTTTTCGACCTACTATAATTTTAACAATTAATAAAGAGGAAGGGAAAAAAATCAAAATCAAATTAAACCGTGCTAAGGTTTTTTTTAACAGGTAACATTGGTTGCACTTGCATGGGTCCAATTAATTGATTGTTGAGGCGGAAATTAATCATACATTGAAATTTGAAAAGGATAAAAGAGAAAAAAAATGGGTAGCTTAATAAAAAAAAAAAAACAAGTGCACGCGAAAAAGAAGAAGCGTATATTATAATACGGAATAAATAAGTTTTCAAATGAAATTTCCCTGAGATTCTTATCTTCGGAAGGGAGACATTCCAAAGGACCAACACTTATTTATTTCACCTGAACTTCAAACTCTTTAACTTTATCCTTTTGCTGTCACTTTTTCACGGCTAGCCCACTAGTCCCTTTGCCATCTTCAAATGTTTCTGAGCAAGAATTACACATGAATTTGATTATTGATTAATATAGGCCTTTGTCATTTGTCAAGGCAAATTGGGACCTGTGAAATTAGCCTCGTCCTTAAGAGAATGATATATAAATAATTATTTTTTAATAAAAGAATGATATATAAATAGTTATTAGCACCCTAACATATTTAGCTTTTTTTATATGGTATGTTCAGTTTTTCATTTTGAGGTGTATTTAACTATAGGAAATTAAAACATACACATTTAACCAAAAATCCATGAATCTATTATGGTGTAGTCGTATTTGGGGTTATAATATTAATCACATATCAGATCAAACTAAAATATTAATCACATATCATTTTTTTTCGAAGGCATTAGACTTTTCGCTTAATTGTCATATTTTATTTGATTTGAGACTTCTAGTTTATTATAGTTCACCCAAACTGCTTAAATTACATTTAAGTAACAACTCACTAACAATAACAATGATTAACACAAATAATAAAAGTTTGTATCTCTTAATCAAATAATTTAAGATTCAAATCTCAGTTAATTTTTAGGTATAAAATAAATCATATTGAAAAGAAAATACAAATTTTATATATACTCATGGATCTCGACAAAAATTAATTTTTGGCATTATTTTCAACCAATATTACTTCATAAAAAAATCTAATTAACAACTAACCATATTTATTTGATTCATATACTGCAATGAATATTGGTGTAACATAAATGTCATTTTCAAAACGTTTAACTCTATGTGAATCAAAGTGTAATTTGATTATTTTTTTTTATGGAGGTAGTGTATTTTACTTTACACTTATCCCTGGTGAATAATAACTTACTTTTTTCCTGTAAAAAAAATATTTTGTTTTTTAACCTTAAACATATTGACAGGAGATATAAAAAAAATATATAATTGAAAACTATCAATTTAAATGATTCAATGACAAATGGCTTCATCATTTTCCTAATCAAATAAGCATATGTTGGAATAAACGTTAGGAGTTGAAAACTACTAAAATCCATTGAGGATGTCTAAACGTGTTTTAATTTTAATATGCTTGGTGAAATTGTATAAAATCGTTTTTTTATTCAAATCATGGGTGCTTTTGTAATAATAGAAAAAATCCAGTTGGATAGATATTGACAAAAATATGACGAATTTTTTTCCAACAAATTATTTGACACATTTTATTATAATTTTTAAGAAATTTTCAAATTTTATTTGGTTTAGTCATATCATAAATTGTAATTTTTATCCCAAACTTTTATTTTTTGGCAATTTTTACACCCAATTTTTTTTGACGAATTTTACTCCTAATTTTTTTTGACAAATTTAATTCCCAATTTTTGTCCTTATTAGTTGATAAGTGATTAAAATTAAAATGTGTTAAATTAATTTGTTAGAGATAAAATTCACCAAAATTAGAAAATTTGGGCTAAAAAAATGTAATTAAACATAAAAACAATGTCTTCCTAAAATTTTTAAAGAATGAGAAAAAAAAATAATGTGTGAAAAAGTAGCATGTAGTAGTTTTTTTTTTTTTTTTACACTTTCTTTTTACACCTAGCATGTAGTAGTAGTTAGTAATATAAAGAACTTAATTCCATAAAATAACATGAAAAAAATAGTAATTCTTATAAATAAATAATATTTATAATAATAAATTAACAAGATATAAAGTCTGAAATTTATTCAAAAAGAAGTCTGAAATATATAATACAATAATATTTATAAACAGATAACTCTTCAAAAAATAATAGACAAATACCACTGCAATTAGGAGTGTTTAGTTTATTATTACATAGATAAAATTTATATCTCCACAAATAATTAATATTTAAAAATATTTGCATTTTAGTTTTAGATTTGTTTTTTAAATAACAATAAAATATTGATCGCCTATGAATAATTTGTCCAGTGCATCACACTGGAATATACACAAATTATAATATAAGTAATGCATTTATAATTACACTTTTTATCATAAAAAATACGTAAAAATCCTAAAAAATAATGGAAAAGTTAAATTATCATTTTAGTCTTAAAATTATGAGTGGGAAAAATATTTTTTCTTGGGGATGAGTTACTATATAAAATCACTCTTTTATCCTTAAGAACATTTTTTTAGTGAAAAATCCATTTTGAGTTTTTGAATATTTTTTGTAAGTCTTATTATCCACATAAAATACAAGAACTTTTGTCATTTTTATTCTAATGATAGAACCTAATTTAGGATTCTTGAATTTTGCTTACATAAAAAAAAAAAAAAAAAAAACAGAACCTCTCCTTCTTGCAAATGACATTAAAAAACAATATATTTTTTAAAAAATATAGTTTTTGAGAGTTTTTTTTTTTTCCTTGAATCCAACCTCTAGCGTGAATAACTCTTGTTAGCTAATCCATACATTGAAAGGATCTGAATGAGTTTGATCGAATTAGACCCAAACTCTAAAAATAAAAAAAATAAAAAAAAATTGGATCAATTGGATCCTATCAGATCCACGGATTATCAATATTGGTCAACACCCCAAACTAGTAGGTACCATGTAGCAGTGAAGTTGGGTAATATGGTCTCTTACCTTTATCGTGCTTCCCTTATATTTTTATTTGAGGAACAACTAGCAGTGAGGATATTTACTTTTCAAAACCAAACAATGCTTCGATAGGTAAATAAACATGTTTTTGTCAATAAAAAAAAATTCACGATAATTAAACACACTTACATAATATGTAAAGCTTTTAAAATTAATCTTGTGGTAAATATATGTAATTCCAATATAGATGATGATGATGATGGTAAATAGAATTTCAAACAACATGCATATGTTTACATTTCAAATATTTTTGATAAGTTTAAAAAAACAAAGATATCCAATATAATAAAAGCAAACCACCTTACTAATAATTATTTAGCGTAAATTTAAACCATATACATTCTTTACATGTTGTCCTTCTAAGTGGAACCCCATGCTGGTCGTACCCATTCTAAATGCCATTTCATGCTCCGTTATGGATTTTCCAACAAGTTTCTTTCGGTTCGTTGCCAAATGTAACAAATTTCTCGGTCCTACGCAACTCATTTCACTCTATGAACCAGCACGAGGCTTTTAGTTTTAGTTACATAAAACTAATACTGCAGACCTATTTTTTACCACAATCACTGTTTGTTCAACTTATTTCAGATTTGGGTGTTGACGATTTAGTGCTTTACTTCTAGACACGAATTTGGAAATATTTTCAATATTTAAAGAATAATTATTAAATATGTTCATTCATTAAAAAATTATTTATTTTATTTTCATGATCAATATCATAAAAACAGCCAATAATTTTCTTCATAAAAGGCTTCATTGTCATTAATAAACTCTTCAAAATTGTGGTTATTAATTATATTTTTTTGGGTAAGGTTCTACTTATCATTCACTTGAAATCTCGAATAGATCATTAACACGCACTCATATACATTCTTGTTCTTTATACAGTATTTTCCTATCATTTATTGTATTATTAACATCTCCCACGTCTTGTTTTTGTACAATTTAAATTTATAAATCATATTTTTAATTATAGTTATATTTTTACTTGTCAACACAGGTTGTTATAAGTAATTAAGAATCGGATATAAATTTACACTTCATTTTCCACTTGGTGAATAATTTTATTCCAAGAAATTTTTTGGTACCTAAAGACTAATTGAGTAGCTGAAATTAAATAAAATTACTTACAATTTGAATTTGTACATCAATCCGTTAAGTGAGTAATTACTGGCAATCCGGCCCAACATGTTATTAGGATTTGCCTCATAGTACAGTGGTATCTTTCCACTATATGCATAACTTTTAGATCCAAAATTTAGAAAAAGGTTTAATGATATAGTAATGTAAAGTAAATACATTAACAAAGCTAAAAATATAAGAGGATTAATTGTACTTCACCCTAAAGTAGATTGCATCTTAAAATAGGATTTGCATACCATAAACCCTCCAATTAGGACCCAATAGAAAGGGATTTGAATTCTATTCATCACTCTTTTCTCCATCCCTCTATATTTTTCTCTAAATTTTCTTTTTCTTTATCATTTACCCATTATTTTCTTGCTTTAATACACCTCCCTCTCTTTTTTGTTTTGGATACGACTAGAGGGTCGAAGAGAATCCAATTTTAATAGGAAGGTAGGAAAAATGGTGGCGAAATAAAAAAAAAAAAAGAGTCAAAGTGTAAATGTGTAATTTATCTCGTCGTTTTTTTCTTATTTATTAAATCATTTATGAACTTATTTAATAAATTTAAGGCTAAAATAATTTTTTAATCTTTTATATTTTCAATTATATCCAGTTTAGTGTCTTAACTTTAAAAAAATTGATTTAGTACTTTATATTTTAAAAGTAAGTCAAAAGGAGTCTTCTAGAATAATTATTGTCTTCAATTTTAGGACACGATTTTTAGTTCCTTCTCGTGGAATTTCCAGAGATAGGAACGGTGCTGCTGCTCTTGGTAGTTTTGCTAATTACTTGGTGTTCAAACCTCTCTTTATGTTAAGATTTTTGCAATTGGTGCAATTTTGTCTATAGAAATGGCCTCGTCTAAAGGCTAACCGAAGCTCTGACTTGAGCGTGACCTCCTTTTGATTGTTCAGGTTTTCAACAACCGTGATATTGTCCCTTTCCAAATTAAAAATAGGTGGTTAAATTGTTTTTATAATATCAGTTTTATTCAATTTAGAATTTCACGTATTTATAAGGAAAACAACATTTATGCAGATAAATTAGCTAACTATGTTGTTCATATTTGTAGTCCCTTTTGGTGGGATTTTGTTCCTTCTTTTTGTTCAGGGGACTTCTATATAAATTGATATGGTTTTTCTTCTTATAGGCTAAAACACTTTTAGCCTCTTGTACGAGAGTTTTGTGTTTTCTCCCTGGTTTCTGTTCTTGTTTCTATCTTTTTTATATAAAAAATATTAAACTTGGATTTGGTGCATGGGCAGATTGGTGCCAACCTTGTTGGAATATATCTTCCCTTGAAGACTTTCTTGCCTTTCTTTTTAAAAAAAAAAAAAAAAACCATCAATCTTGTTCTATTAGATTGACTTATATAAAATTATAGAATCTAGATGTTTAAACTAAAAAAAAGCTATAAATATGATAAAAACATATGAAAATGAATTTTACGAGCAATTGAAATAAAATTTGCTATTAGATTTTTTATTTTATTTTTTGTTGCTAGTGAAATTCATTTTTCATCATGTTTATAACCTGTTTTGGTTTGAATACCAATTAGGTTTAGTAATTTTCATAAACATAAATTTAATGTGACAAGTTTAATGTCTTGATTCAATAAAGAAATTTAAAATTCTTTTCTAAAATTGAAAACATCATTGTTTCATAAAGATTATTTTGATTCACTTTAACAACATAAAGAATTAAATTAAAATTTTTTCTAAAAAAAGGATTAAATCAACTTTTAATAAATAAAATATCAAAATAAATACGACAAAAAACATTAAAGACTAAAAGTGTATCTTAACCTAATTTTAATTATAAAAATAATAAATGTTGCTATAAAATTTAATAAAAAAACTTCAAAATACTTAAGCAACTTCTATTTTTCTTCGAAGACACTTAAGCCACTTCTATAATCTTAAATAGACTTTGAAAAAGCCCTTCTAAACGTCCATATTATGTTACGGCATTCACTTAAAAAACACTTTACCTCAACTAATTTTTTTTGCTTACACGACTTATATTTTTTAAACTCAAATTTACATTTCAGGAAAATATTTTATATTAATATACTTTACTTGAAATATTTATAAAATGTTAGAATTTAAGTATTTAAAGTATAAATTTACATTGGTTAAAAATTTACATATTTTATGAGCATCTATCTGGTGCCAATGTAATCCTAACCAAACGTGAAAACATAATGGGGCCGAATTCAGTCCAGAGTATAATAATGCATATGCTCATAAAAGAATCGAAGGTTTTCCATTTTGTTTCAGATCGCCCGTCTCCTCACCGTGCGTCTCTGGTTGCCCACGGAAAATGGAATAAAAAACTAGAAGATTAAATAAATAAATAAATAAAGAGTTGAGGTTTGACACGTGCAAGAAAGATGGGACTCGAGGAATGAGCCACACAAGAACATTAGTACATTACAAACAACGGAGGGAGACGGGTTTGAGGCTTTTCTTTATTTTTCTCTCTCTTTTCTCTTAAATAATTAAACTCTTTGATGTCCTAAACTCCTACCAATTTCTACTTATTAATAATAAAACATGTATAGACGAAGATCCTGGCACGCAGAAAATTTTTTATTTTATAATTAGATTTCTTAATTATTTATTATTTTTAAATAAATGTACTATTCGGTCTACAAAATATGGACATCTCACCCTTATCCGTCGGCCTATTGGTTCAAACAGATTATATTTAACGTCTCACCATTTAAATATTAATCATAATGTTACAATCTTATTATCAAAGTAATAACTACTTAATTATTTATAACTGGTGAATTATTTACAAAATATAAATTATCTATAAATCACAATTTATTTATTAATTATTATCTACAAATTAATAATTATTTACAATAATTATTACACTATTGTAACGACAATTAAGAATTCACAATTTCTATTTCTCTGTAAGTATCACACTTCATCTCACTTTTTCATATCACTCATTTTCATCTATTCACGTACTTACTTAAATTTCGAAGTTCATTATCTGGAGGATTTCTCCTCTTATCTTCCTAACAAAAAATATTCATAGTTGGACGTATGACATCATGAAACCCTTAGTTATCTCACATCAGTTGAGTTATGAATTTTCGTAAAGTACGATAAATTTTTGATATATTTATTAATTTTAATTAGATTTCTGATTTGTATTTATATATTTATTTAATTAAAAGTTCATATAAATTGAGAGACTCAATTAAAAAAGTAAAAGTTTAGAAGCAAGAGGATAACTAAACCTAAATAAAACAATTTAATTTGCGGTTATTTTATTCGTAATGAGTCGTCATGTGCAGCACAGGCAGGCAGGCACATCATATAAACCTTTCTACTCCTCCCTCATCCGTTTCTTCCTTCCTTCCTTCATTTTTATTTAACATTCCAACGACACCCACCACTTCTTCCAATCTTCCAATCAGATGTGCGAGGATGACTGGGTCAAGGTCGCCATGGCCGACGACTCCCTGGTCGTCGACCTTCTACTCCGCCTCCACCGCCCTCCGCCGCCGCCACCACCGCCTTGTCTAAACCTCCACTGGACGGTTCGTCAACGCCGCTCCAGATCCGCTCACAACAAAGCGGAGTCCACCAGGGCCAGCCCCACCACGCCGCTCTCATGGAGCGGCGCCACGTCAGTAAGCGGCGGCAACCTCGATGGCTACGAGGAGTCCAAACCATCCCAGACCTCGAGATCTAAGGTTCGCTACTCTCTCTCTCTCTCTCTCTCTCTCTCTCTCTCTCTCTGACTCACCCTGTGTGTCTCACGCATTCCTTTCACGTGTCCTCGCGTCTCAGTAAAACGCCCAACACCAAACTCTGTTTTTGTATTTGTGTCGCTCTATAACACGTTGGTGTGGCGTGGCATTTTCTTCTCTTCGAATGGAAGAAAATGCGATACACGAACACGAGCCTTACCTCCATTTCCGTCTACCCTCGCCGCTCGCCGGAGCCCCCGTGTCTGTCGTCTTCGTTTTTTCTCTTCATGGGGACTATCCTATTCCTGTTTTCTTTAATTTAAAACTAATATTATATTTATTAATGATTCATTCAAGTTAAAAGAAAAGGAGTTACAGTGCTTCGATTCAATTCAACGCATGTACTAGTATTTTCCTCGCCACTTTTGTGATGACGGAAACGCCCTTCCTTGGAAGGGCAGTTTCGTCTCTCTCCCTCTCTCTGTGTTTCGCCCGTATTGGAAGGAAGTGGCAACTGTTTTTTGGATGAACAGCCTGTGCCTGTAGTGTGGTATGGTCTTGGTGATAGTTGTTGGTATTCGCGAGGGGTAGATTCTCCGCCAGGGGTAATTTCGTAATATAAATGGTGGGAATATAATTATGTTGTTTTGGTGGCAAATACTAGTAGTAGCTAGTTTCTCTATTTTGTTTTGTTTTGCCACTGTATAATGTGTGGTGTAGTGGTTGACTGGTTGTGCACTTTTTTTGGTGTTTATAATTACGATGCTGTGAATGTGAAATGAAATGGTTGGGTGGGTAAGTTATATAGTGTCGTCGCTCCATTGTTACTTTTCCTGCAGCCGCACTCTCTCTTTCATTTTCGTTCATTAATATTAATAATTAGTATTTATAACTAATCCCACTCCATTTCCGGGTCTGCGTCGTGGATTCACATGAGTGTTAATTTAAGATGACAAACGTCAGTTACGATATCCGCGTCACAGTTTGAACGCAACACAGCCACAGCCCTTTCCCTCTGCCATGTCAAATAATAAGATAGTGCAGACCAAAGTCAAAAGTAGGAATGGGATCCTTTTTATTTTAAAATAAATAAAGGGCGAATAGGTAGGACGTAGGAGTGTGAGTTTTTGTTTTTTATTAGGAACTGTTATTCCATAGAATAACAGGCTGTTAGTGTTTTGGTGCTTGGTGGGGTCCCAAATGTTCTTAGCTGTGGTCTAAGCGTGTGAGGAAAATAAATGAAATGGGTAAGCAGCGTCGTAACCGAAACCTATCTATCTCGTGTGTGTGTGTGTGTGTGTTTGATTTGGGGTCCAATATAAATAATTAGTAGAAAGTAAAAAGATGAAGGAAGGAAAGAAAGGACAAGGAAATTGGAAAGAAAAGGGGTCGCTTCTTCTGCTGTGCTGTGTTAAATGTCACCAACGATTAGAGCGATTTTGGTTGCTCCCCAACCAAAATGGGGGACCACATAGTTACCTAATATTCGGGCTGCCTCGTTAGTTGTGTTGTGTATTAATCTCTACCCATCCATTGCTTTCATTTTCAAACATACTACATTTTAATTAGCACTACTAGTATTTGGATGCATGCGAAGAATTTAGCATTTTTCCCATTTGTTTTGGATTGTGAAGAGACTGATTTGTTTCTCTTTACCCACCCCCTATATCACCATTCTTTCTTCATCCCTCTCAAAATAACGTGCCTCTCTCTGTCGCTGTGATGGTACGGAGCCACAGCAGTGTAACTGTAAGGTATAAATAAGACTTCCTTAGATTAGAATATGGTACACTTCAATTTAATGCTAGGTTACATTGAGTACCCTAGTGTAAGTAATTATTTCCATGGTCATGTTAATTTCTGTAATAGTAGTACTTGTGGAACAAAGATGAAAAGTATCAGATCCTTAAAAAAAGAACGGGTTTTCCTAGATTATTTGTCCCTGATCTTCAGATGTCATGAAATAGTAACCATTCTCATTTCTCAAAGCCCATGTATGGTTTGATTTATTGTTTATCTCTACTCTAATGTAGGGTTTAACTTCGTTTTTTTTTTAAAAAAAGAAAAAAAGAAATTGGGCTAAATATAATATTTTAAAAGCACTCAAAATTAGAAGTAGTTTTTTTCTAGTTTTTTTTTCTTAAAAAAAAAAAAAGCAAAACAATTCATTATAAAGAAACTTAGAATGTCCAAAAGTGGTGGCCACCCCAAGCCGAGGTACATGAAGTTTTTTTCTACTGAACAAAACTTCAATAAAGAGCTTTTATAACAGCTAATTAGGGGAGATTATATTTTTAAGGAGAAAACAAGCCAAAAAATTTATATCTAACACTACCTAAGCAACTGTTCTTCTCCTTGGTTTGTTCTTTGCCTTGAATAGTATCGTATTATAACGTTATTTCGCTCCATAATTCCATGTTTTCTGGATCCTAAATTCTCTTATATTTGGTATTCTGCAGGTTGCTATTCCCTGCGAAACAGCCACTACCAGAAAGACAAGGAGAAAAAAGGTAAAATATGAACCTTTTAAAGTTTTACTTGATGTCCATGTTCTCGGATCTTCTAATAATTGGAGCGTTCCATAAATTTAGTTTTTCGGGAACGTTTAATTACATGAACGATGATGCACGTATGTCATGATATTTGATGGGATAATAACGAATATATATTTGTATGTTATATAAGAATTATAGGAATATGAGTCAAGGATAGGGCGATAGATGGTTTCCTATCTATGAAAGGATAAATACTTTTGTAGACCATGTTTGGGAAAGTTGGCAGACAAAATCATAAACACTATCACTTTATGGTATATAATCATATAAATCTAGACTACCCAACTTGTCTATTATTGATTGGTCTAGACTACCCAACTTGTGTAGATAGGATCTATACAGCGATTTTTCCTATGACAATTACTATATTCTTGTATAGCAAAAGAAACTAGGGAGAGGAGGGTGAGAAAGAGAGAGAGAGAGGAGGTAAAGGAGGAGCTTAAAATTATGTGTCCTTAATCTAGTTGAGAAATTTCTGTTAATTGAATAGACTAATTAACTAGTTTACATGTTTTCATTGAGTACATGGAAAGCCAAGTGCAAATCATTGGGACGAAAACGAAGTTCGATTTAGCCAACAACTAAGAATTAAAGCCAAATTTGTCAGTGTTTTCAACCATTCCCACATTAAAGACATTGACTCAATGGGTTGTTGGTGTTTAGATGTTGCTAGTGATTTTATATTAGGGATTTTATATTAGGTTTAGTTTGTGGTATAGTTATAATATTAACAAGTTTTCGTGCAATGGTCAACGTAAAAGCTTATATGGTAGTTTCAATATTATCAGCAAATATAATTAGAAATTATCAATTAAATCTATTTGCGTAAGGCTATGGCCCCATGTTTTACGTGTTTTCTTGTCATTACATATATGGATAACAAAAAAATTGTCTGTTCTCCCTTTAAGTTTTTTTTTTCTTTCTGTTTTCAGTTTCCTGCTTAATATTCTTAAACTTAATGCTTATCGTGTCTGCAGACCTTAGCTGAACTAAAAGAGGAGGAGGATTTGTTGCTGAAAGAAAGAAGAAATTTGAAAAAAGTATGGTTTTGACATTACTTACCTAGATACTTTATTTTTACTTCACCTGAGTTGTCTCAACTCTCAACCCTTCTTTTTGGAGATATTATAGTGTGTTTACTTACATTGTGTGAATTTGGGAATAGGAACTGGCATCCTTGCGTCTCACTGTTGAGAAACATAGAGCCACAAATGAAAGCATAAAGAGATTGAAGGTGACCTTCCCCTTATATATTCTAGCTTTTCTAAAACCTTATCGTTAGTTTTTCTCAGTTCACATGCCTAACATAATATTTATAATAATAAGCTGTGATATACTGTTGCTTTCCGTTTCTAAAATCTCTAAACTTGTTGAATGATGAATAAATCTATAAGAGAAGATATAGTGCATTAGAATCTAATATGTCCTAACCTTTTACAACAGCTTGATTTTGAGTCACGGCAGAATTCTAGTGCTGCTGCTACGGCCTCTGAGGTGTCTGGGAAAGCTGTGAATCGCCCATTTCAATTTGTAAAATCAGAGTGTCATCCATCTAATTCCGTCACACATGACGATTCACCTGTTTATGCAGCAAATGCTTCTCCCAAAGCACAAGATAATATTGGTAACCAAGAATCCACATTCGTGCTCCCTGATCTAAATTTGCCTGTCGATGAGGATATCAACGCCAATCTCATGCATTGAATTGAATTAGCTAATAAAGGATAGGATCTCGAATGACATTCCGCATACTGAGAAGTTAGACAAACGTCATCTTGCAAGTATGCCTAATAGTAATAGTATAAGGTATAGCATGTCAGTCCTAACAAATTAGATTTTGCTACTGTAATTGTAGATGTTAAACCATTCACTTTTCCCACTTCGTCAAAACTGATGTGGAAATTGTTTTCTTTTTTCTTTTTTCTTTTCATTCATGAAACTGAGGGTAGTGTAGAAATCGTAACACATCAGGCTTAGTTCCATTCTTTTTTCTTCACTTGTTTCTACATTGTCCAAAATTCTGTGGCAACCCTCGATCGTCCTTTTTATAGATATATTTTATGATAAATGTAATTACGTGTTCTATACATAATTCAAGAATTTTGGTTCGATCACTTATGATATTTAAAATAATTTGTTTATTATTGTTGATTAAAATAGTGTTGATATTTGGGACCACATGAAACACAGTGGATAAACTGAAAATCATTTATTTATTATTGTTGATTAAAATAGTGTTGATGTTTGGTTTCATAGAAACACAAATATAGGAGCAAAACACTAAATTTGAAGCAAAGGATCATATTCAATCAGAGAAAAAAATTGAACTAAAAAATTGAAGAAGAAGAAGAAGGAGGAAGAGGGTTAACACTGCGTACTAAGAAGGTGGGTTCATGTTTAACAAAAAGTTGGATTAATGTCCAATTAGAGAAAAATAAAAAGAAATAAGAGTCTTAAAATATTTTCAGATTGAGATGAAGAAAATGAGAGTATTTTAAACATAAAATTTTATTAAAAGTCATATGACCAGCATGTGTCTACTTTCTGTTAAATTATTAAACGGTGTTCAGAACAGAGAAAGTTTGGGTGTAATGTGAGCTAAACAATTAGCGATTTTTTGTAAGGTGCAAAAATGAAGGAGTATCAATCTGAAATGTGGATGTAATTTACTCTAGATGGAATGGTGTCCCAACCGACTTAAAATTGACTATAGGTTGAAATTTGTCATTTTTTAAAACTTTAGAGATAAAATTTATGAAAAAGAAAATAGGTGGAATGAATACAACAATATGACTATGAGGTGTTATGAAACAGAGTCACGAACAAAAACGACAAGGTTTCAGGGAAATGATATTTTTTCATGCCAATTGGCAAGGCCGTACGGTGGCAAAGCCGAAGTTCATGGGATGGATAGGGTTTTTTTTTGCATTGATCAAAAACACTCCTCTCGGTGGTGTCACCACATAAGAGACGCTACCCTGAAAGTTTTCTTCTATTTAAAGTGTTTTTTTAATTAAATTGATCAAAGTGACACCTTTTTTTTACTAACATTCACCTAAAAATGTCACACATAATAAGGTGGCACCACCAAGAGAAGGCTTTTTGGCTTGCGTCTCCCATTGCCAACTTGAAAAAAACACCCATTTTAAAAAATAGGTAAATAACTTTTATTTTTCACCCATATTGGTAAAAAAAAGCCGGATGAATGGGTATATTAAAATTGATTTTTTCACCCTATTATACCTATTAATATTTTTATTTCCTTGACTATCCTCCTTCCCTTTTTATTAACAAAATTATCCCCCATTCCTATTAACAATGGAATTTCGTTGCTGCCACGCCCGAATTCTCAAGGCACATTTGTTTTTGTGTTTAAAAACTGGTTATGAATTCGGATTCTCATACCCGAATTCTAACCTTTTTTTCCCTTTTCTTAAAATAATATATATATATATATATATATATATATATATATTTAATAATTGTTTTAAAATAATTCAGGATTCTCGTACCGAATTCGAACCGGCAATATAATTACTTATTAAATTTGTAGTCTATATATAAATCATACAACGAAGTAATATAAGCAATTATTTAAAATTTCATTTTAGTTTTTCATATTTTTGAAGTATATCATTTTGATCCTTTTTTAAAATTTATAAGTTAATAAAATACTAACATTTTTAAGAATTTTTTTTAAAAAAAGGACCAAAATTATATATTTTTAAAATATAAAAAATTAAAATAAATTTTTTAAAACTTAATATAAAAAAAAGTATCTACAAAACATAACATACTAAAAGTTTCATTAAACCAAAATTCCCCACTTTGGTCTTCATCTCATCTGTATATCAGAATCTCTCTGGAACCTTGTGTTTGTTTGTTTTCTTGTAGAATCCCAATCCCCTATGGCCAATATTTATTTATTTATTTCGTACGCTAATATGCTGCATGCATCGTTTTTTGTTGCTTCCTAAAGGAAAATAAAATACTGTACATCGTTTAATTTGGAATTCTATCTCATCTTTTTTTTTTGGTTAATCAAATTACAATTTTAAAAAACATTTTTAAAAAATTTATTTATCGAATAAAGTTGATTTTACTTCAGGATTCAGTATTTCTTTTATATATATATATATATACATGTATATTTAAAATTTTAAAAATATTTTAAATATTTACAACCAAAAGGTATTTTAATTTCTGTATTATATATGATGCATCTTTATTTTATATTATTAACATTTATAATAAATACACATTTTTGATATACAATTTATATTAAAATTAAAAACTAGAATACATAAATATCTCTAAATATATAAATTATATTATAGATTTTTCAATTCTTCTCTTCTTCAGTGAAGATAGTGTCCAATCTTAATATTTCCCAAAGCCTTTGAATTGTTCCATGTCCACTACCATATAATCAAATCTAGGTGATTCTCTACAATAACTTATCTGTGATATGTTCACCCCACCCCTTCATGAGATTGATGAGGCTCAGAACCCGGGTAAAATAAATAATCTGAAATCTTGTGAAGATTTTCTATTTGCAGCAGCTCAAATTGTCTTCTCGACATTTGAAGTCTCACCTTCTTCAATTTGTCTCCATCAGCATGACATTTCTCCAATACATTGATGCATCAAATGCATGGCTTTACAATCTTTTTTCTTAGCCTCCTCTGTGCATCGGTGAGAATTTCACCCTCAACTCCTGCTGGCTGATACTCTTCACAGTGTCAATTTGGAAACCAAAAATGGCTTGCATTTGTACACACCACCAATCCCAATTCTTCCCATGAAGATTTCCATTTAGAACGTGCAAGGCTCTCAAACCAATTCTGTTAGAAGAATTAGGGCACTCACACATACACTCGGAACCCAGATGAGAAGGTTTCTGTTTGGTAGTTACTTAATCAGTTAAATTAGTGACTAGTGAGTTAGTTATGTGAGAGAATTTGGTTAAGGCATGTTACGTATAAGAGGATTGGACCCAATTGCACATTGAAAAGTGTTATGATCATGACGTGGTCCAAGATTAGCACATTTTAATAAAGAATTATGTTCGGACACATCCAGCCACTTTATTTGGAAATGGCAAACATAAAGAATGCTGCCCAAAATCCGGTTGTTATTCTGCGCTGAAATGCTCGTACATGAAATGCAAGACAACTTGTCTTCCTCAGTTTCTACGCTGTTTGTTGCATTTTTTTCCGTTGCACACAAAAAAGATTGTTCGTAGATCGACATGAATATTAGGAAATTTAATCAATGTTACAAAATCATTTGATAGATATTACATTAGTTCAGGAAAAAAAGAGGATAGCTTACAGTCAATAACGAAAAGTAATATACAGGCATGAAGATCACCCCTAGGGGCTTTGTTAGTAATAGCATTTCAATATAAGTATTACATAAAATGCCAAGAGGAACTCAATTTGAAAATAATAAAATCTTATCCGACATAAGCACAACTTCAACCACAATAAACAATAATGTGGATTGTTAAGTGATATATTTTATTGGTTCGATTCAAGGCATCGTTCTGGAAGGGGGTGAGGTGAGTTGAAGGGAAAAACCACGAATACCATTAAACAAGTGAGTCACCAACACATTATAGTTATTCCAGAAAAAGAAAATTCCTATATTTATTTATATGCAAGGCATACTTAGAGAGGAAAATATTGTAGCATGGTAAAAAGTTTTCTCTGTTTTCTCCATTCACTTCAATACAATACTACACTAATGGCATAGGCTCTAGAGTTGCCAATGGGCAAAGAGGTACAAAATTTACAACTTACAAAAAGTTCCAATTTCATAAATGTAGTCAAGCATTTTGTGGCTAAAACAAATCATATATTGCTAGAGAAGCCATTTATTTTATCAAAAATTTGACATAAAAATAAAAAATACAACAAAAGAATAATCTTACGTGTGTGATATACTATAGATATAGAGAAGCATTGAAGATAGCCATAAAATATGACAACGGACTTCATGTCCCTTAACCCAACAGGTTCAGTACATCCAAGATTAGTCTTGCCTGAAAGACAGACTTTGCAGCTCCTTGGACTCCTCTTTCAGAAATTTGAGGACAATATTCAATGGCCAAGAAATCCAACTTCAATGATCCAACAAGTGGCTTTAATCCATCATCAGAGATCCCCAAACACTTGCTTAACCGTAAAATGCACCAATCTGGGAAAAAACTGACTGACAAGCTGTAGCGCTTCATCGCTAATCTCTTGGCATGTCACAAGTTCCAAGTGATTCAAATTTCAAGATACTCTGCGGAGCAAAGAGCTTCCATTCCAACATCGTTGAAGGAATAAACATGATCGAGAGCAAGCTGCCGAACCGGGCACCTTTGAATCAAACAAAGTATTCCACTTAATGTGAATGAGGAGGATGAGGGGAAATCCCCATCAGAAATACATATCCTCACTGATTCAAGTTTGGAGCAGTTTTGAGCCAAGGCCTTGAGACTCTCATCCGTCAATCTCAACGGATTATTCACCAAGGAGGGGAGTGAAAAATCAGATGGAACTCTAAGCGAAACCGATTTAAGTTCACTTGATCTTTGGGACAAACAAATAATGTCAAAGTACCTCACCCCAACACACATGTCTAGGTGAATTTTCTGCAAGTTCTTGCACTTCCTCAACACGCAAGCAAGCCCTCTCCCAGGACTGATGATGCAATTGACCAGGCTAAGTTCAAGCATGTTCTCACAAGGGACATGCTGCTTTTGCCACCTATCCACAGACAACCGGTCATAAACCTTCATGTATCGGTAATTAACATCCACTTCAAACTGTAACCTAGTGAGTTTCTGCCAACCAGGGCCAAGCTTAATCAAGTCCCCTTCACCAATGGCCCTGCAATTCTTAATGGAGAGATCCTCACGTGTTCCGAGCTTGCCAAGATATTCAAGCCACTCCACACTGCTGACATTAAGGCATCTGATAAGGTGAAGGCTGGAGAGGTTTGCAGCCCACAACAAGAGACAGAATGCCACAGCCAGTGATCCTTGGTGTGAAATTCAACCTCAAAGATGAGAGCATGGAAGAAGAAGCCAAGTAACGGAGACCAACATCAGTGATGAATGTGCAGTAGCTCAAGGAGAGATCACAGAGTAGAGGGCAGTGATTTGCAAGAATGAGAAGGCCCTTGTCATCCAATTGTTTTCCCAATTTGGACATCCATCCAGATTATGTAATCTCCACTTTGGACAAGTTCTCAAACCTTATGCATAGACAGCCCAAAGCTTCATCTGCGGGATCCATCCCACACCCAACCCTTGTACAATTCCTTTCTGCATTGTCCAAATAATAAAACCGTTTACAAACAAGAGAAACAGCATTTCTATCACTTGTTTTCTTTATCCTACTCAATATCTCCCATACTGTGCTCTGGTATGTTATCCATCCTCTGCAAAAATTACAAGTTTTATATTTTCATCTCATATTTATGTATACCAATCACCTAAAATTAAAATTCGAAAAATCCAACATAGGAGGATACACATATCATGTGTGTCTGTTGCTCTGTCGGTGAACTATTTACCAGAAGACGAAACACAATAATTTTTTTATAAAAAAAATGTGATAAAAAGGTTAATATCTGGGCGAAATTTGAAGGGGGGTGAAAGATTAATTAGGATTGGAGAAAGCATACGCGCGGAAGAACAATAGGGAAACATAACCGAAACAGAACACAGAATTGAATTTGAGGGAATAATGAAGGAAGCGATGGATCCATCGCCTGACCAAGGAAGAAGGAAGGAAGGAAAGCCAAAGAAAATTAGATTTTTGTTTACATATGTCAATCAATATTGAATTGAACCACGATGATAGCGATGCCTTATATATTTTCTTTCCTTTTCCACTATTTTAATTTTTAATGCATACTCTTGCCAACGTACCAAAAGAGAGTAAAAAAAATAGATACCACGAAGAGTGAATTAATTAAAATAGTAAAAAACAATGAAAAATGAACTCCAAAGATCATGTAGTCTAAATTTATTAGAATGTACGGAAATAATTTTTTTTACCATAAATTATCAAATATTTTTATATACTTTTTTATAATAGTTATTTTTCATCGTCATTGCACCGCGTCGACATAACTGTTTTGGATTTTAGCATGGTAACGGAATCAGGTTTTGACGCTTGATTTCAAGTCGTTGTCTTTTTTACACACCAGCAATTGATGATGTACGTGTGGACCGTAGAGATTTATTTCAGTGAAGTCAAATCGGAGAATGTTGTTATAATTGGGTGAGTTAATGATTATTTTTTTGTGAAAAAAATTATGAGAAATAAAATCTATTAAAATCGATAATTTTCATTAATTAAAAGAAAGTAAAAATGTCATAGAGAATTCGGCTAACATTTTTCAATTTTTTATATCTTGAAAAGAATAAATGCTGACTTATAAGTTTATAAATAAACGATTTCATATTTTTATTGTATTTAATTTATATTTATCTAAACTATTCAATTATTACAAACATTGTACATATATTATCTTTTAGAATAAATTTATTATGTATTTTAGTTATTATGTTTTATAATGTTTTATAATTCTGATAACAAATAATATTAAGAATGAATGATTAATTCATGTAACTTAATATGTCTTTTTTAGTATAAAAGTTTAATAATACGTATATATATTTTTATTTATGGGATACAATCTTATAATTGGATATGATTATTATGTATGATAAAAAAATTATTCCACATATTTAACACAATCATATAATATATGTCTAATTCCCTTAAACAAAACAAAACTTAAAATTTCAATTTTATGTATGAAAAGAAACCTCGCTTCAAAAACTAACCCCATCAGAATATATGCATATTCACAATTCCAACAAATTAATTTCATGTAGTCTTGGTACAAAACAAATAAAATATTTTAATCTAAAAAAAAGCTAATAAAATAGTTTTTTTACAGAAATATTTTTATTTAATTAAAGTATAATAGTGAATTCAATATGTATATCTAAGTATGACACCAATTATAATTAAGTATAGAGATTTATATTATTTTAATACAGCCATGGAGACAGACAGCGTAATATCCTACCCAATCACTGATCATTATTCATTACCATCTAATTATAATAATGCCAAACACGTTCCATTCTATCAAAACAAATAGAAAGTGAAAAGCCAAACCTACCATATAAATAAATGATTGTGTTCGTCGGATATGATTTCTTTTTATATAAACAGTTATTCCACCAGAATTTTAAATAATTTATTTAATAAAAAGAAACAGTTAATTTGTTAATTATTTAATTGATTTACTAGTGTATAAAAGTTCACTTTCCATTATATTGGATCAATTCGAGTCTTACAAGAAAAGCTAATTAATTTGAGGGTTTTGTCTTTCTTACAAGTCTTGAATAAAACTTACATTAATCAGTTTGATCAAAGAAAAATAGAATTATTTTTATAAAATTCACCCATTCTTTTTTTTGATGAATATAAAATTCACCTACTCAATCTGATGAACATTATATTTTTCTTCTCGATTATAATATAATTATAAATCAGTTTATTTAAACTTCTTTATTGAAATAAATCTTTATTTTAATAAAAAAGTAATTTTATTTTTTTATGCATATATCTAAATAATTTATGTTTAAAAAAATAGCTTTTTTTTACTTATTTTAAGAAATAAACTTTATATACTTTTTAAAAAATATTTATATAAAAAACTTATTTTAACATTATTTTTTTAAGTTTAAACAAACTTATCCTATATAATTACTTAAAAACATAACAAGATCCTAATTTTATTAAAAGTGATTCAACTATTTTCTTGTGAAACTTTATTCAAGAAGTTTCTTATCATTGACCACATAACCAATCCAAATAATATTTTTTGAGATAAATGTTAGATATACCACGTATCCTTTCTCACACACAGTTGTCAGTTTATCTATCTTTGGAAAAGCTTAGAAAAGTAAATGTAGTTTCTTTTCATCCGGAGAGATTGACCGTACTGCCACAGATTTTAAAAAAATTTACCCATATGCCACGCCTACAGTATATTTTACCAGACTGCCACGCGACCTATTTCGCTGGCAGGAGTAGCGAAATAGGTGGGCTGATGTGGCGTCCCAGCAGTGGCTACATATTTCGCTGCTCAGGGAAGCGAAATATGTAGTCAAAGCGCCAGACTGACATGGCAGAGGAGACAGGCCACGTGGCAGGCTGTGCAAAGTTCGCTGCCCTTGCCAGCGAAATAGGCTACCTAGTTCGCTACACGTGCTAGCGAATTACGTCTACGTGGCAGCTTTTACCTATTTCGCTGTCAGGCCTAGCGAAATAGGTTACCTATTTTGCTAGCCCATGTAGCGAATTACTACAGCACCCCCCCCTATTTAACCTCCCACCCCAGCGTATTGAAGCTGTCCAATTCTTGTGCAAAGTGAGAAAGCTATATGTGTTTGAGAGTATATGCAAAATGAGTGGTAGTATGAATGGTTTGATCACCATTGTGTACTATAATGGGAGAAAATACGTTGGACCGAATGGTCAAATATTTGAAGGAGACAGCAAAATGTTCCGTATGCCCCCCGGATGCA